>NNCF01128039.1:426273-444723 GCA_002313205.1 Laupala kohalensis
TGTGTGTGTGAAAAAAGAGCCCAATTGTTTTTAAAGCCTGCAAACGGAAATTGCAAGGGGACGTAATACATTTCGAAAACGATTCTTACGACAATATTCGTCGATAAAGTAATACATAATGACAAGAGAGTTGCTCCTAATCTTCCACCCCCAGATGACCATGCAACCGCGATTTTGCCGACGCCACTTCCGCCCCCTCCTTCCCCGTCCCCACTCCGTCCGGAACTTGATGAATCGGAGCCCGCAGCACCGTCCAATTAGCGGTGTCACGGCGGTGGCGCAGGTGAGGGGGCGGAGTGGGAGGGTGGCTCAGAGGGCACCTTGCGTTGACATACCCTATCCCCAAAGCCCCATGTGTCAGTCAATGATCTGATAAATTCCTAACCGATTTCTGACAGTTCCCTAATGAATTCTTTGATGGACATTTTCAGGAGCAATGTGAACAAATAAGCGCCCAAATGTATTCGTGATCCCATTAAGTATGATAAGATCCAATCAGTGTCATCTATAACATGGCATTGTTACAAATCGGTGGAGACTTTAATGGGGCGTGACTTGCAAAAACGATGAAAATGTATCCACCCATGTTTTAACATTTTATTTTTGGTAACTTACGCGATGCACAAGGAAAATAAACAAACTAACGGTGCTTTATATAGTACAGATACGATATATTCAATCTACACACAGAATGTTTAGGAATTTCTTTTCAATGCTTTCTATTTGCGTGAAACTAATGTAAAATTTCTCTTAAATATATATTTCACATGCTTATCACAAAGTTACACAAGCTAATAGAAGTGCTTGATTGTTCAACACACCTGAAACATGCGGATCACGAACTATAGAGGTCGACAATAGAGGAGTTACTTTATTTCTCATTGGTTTTGGAACGATATGTGGGACCTTTGCAAGCAGAACTAATGTTATAATATTACTCATAAATAACTGGCACAATTACTTTCTAAATGGATTCTTTTGACCATAAACATTTATTTTATAGCTGTGTTTAAAGTCACGAGTTTTCAAACTGTTTTTAAGTTTTCTTCAAAAAGAAAATATTCAGCAAAATGTATTTACGTACAGAAGGTATTGTCGTGGCCTTGCTCGCAACTCCGTGTTTGGCCGAGCTGAGCTGCGAGGTTGGACACGGCAAAGAGGGGAAAAGGGGGGAAAGGGGGATAGAGGTCGGGTGGTTAGCTCCAGAGAAACTCATAGTGCGTAAGAGGGGTTTAATACTAACAAAGACGGTTGATTGGGTGCAGGCCCAGAGAGAATTGTTGGCGAGGTCATGCTCGTCAGGCTATCGTAGTTCGGCGGATGCCAGTAAGCAGCTCGGTCAGAACGGAGGCTGGCGGTCCTGGGTTCGGTCCGGCTGGCAGGCCAGGTGGCGAGAGAGTAGAGAGTGCGAGAGTGTAGAGAGTGGGCGAGATCCTCTGATCTTACCCCATTTATACTGTTTATAGCCTGACGTCATAACATCGTAACCTAGTCTCGTCTACTAGTGCGCCTGACCCCATTCTAACATGCTTAGTTGGGCATACTCGAGGTGGCGTCACGACAGTATGCAAGAATCTTTCACCTAAAGGGAGAATAGATTATCTCATTCAAGTTATCAATCAACTAGTTTTGCAAATTTAAACCACTTAACATAAGACCAATAAGGATATTTTATTGGGAATTTCTTATTAAAGATTCTGATAATTAATAAAAATTCTGATAATAAATGGATTGTGCATCATCGGGACAGAAGATAATTTTGTGTTCGTAGCTTCTATTTCGTTTCTTCCAATTATACACACTGCAATTAAAGTTTTGTCAATCATTTTTATTTGCGAAAGACAGAAAAATTCTGATTTTAACAATAAACGATTACTAATGATGGAATATTGTTCGTAGAAAAGCATTGGAATTGTTCAATTACACTACTAACTTACAACTTTGGGATTGACTATAATACTTATTTATTATAATTAATTTATTTCATAATAAATGTATGTACGGTATTGAGCATTCCTATGTTTCGTCAACAAAGTGCTTTACTGCGAAAATCAAGCAATCGAAGCAAAATATGCGCGATAATAGTCATGTGAAAATGGCGACTTTGTCACACTTTAAAGGCGGGTCTATTACTGTAGCTGCTCAGTGCATTCATGAATGAGCTAGTCAAGTCGACTCCAAAATCCTCAAATCATTTCTGCCTGAACCCTTGTGCCCAACAAAGGTACGCTATTCTTGCAGTGAGAATATATAATCTGGCAGCTCGAAAAGTCCTGCAACACATTGCGGTGCCGTTTATGAGTTCACACAAAGAATGTCCACAAGTTATTCAATTATATTTTCCCTACGAATTAACGTAGCATTTTACTAACTTAAGTATGCAAGCACAATTATGTAGCACACTGGTGGCAGAGAACAGGAAGCAAATGGGGTGTGTTAAGTTACACACAATATTGTAACTCATGTTCTTGGAAAAATGGTCAAAGGGGTGGGCGACCCGTAGCGTAGTGCCTAGCGTACTCGCGTTCTACCTGTCTGATCCAAGTTGAATTCGAGGTGTTCGCGGCAGGTTTTCTCGGAGTACTCCTGTTTCCCCTGCCATTAATTTCACCTCATTCGCATGTTATTCTTGTCATCCCCGTCATTTGGGCGTAATGAAAACAGGTGGTGGTCGTGTGCAACGACCAGGGCACAGAGGAGCCTCAACGCGATGTCCCTGAAGCAGCAATACTGTTAGAAGTCCTCTACTCCAGAAGCAATTCTGACACGATATCATCATCATCATCATCAAAGGGTTAAGTTGACACACTGTATTGACAAAAATTGGTTCCTTAATGTGAGTCCAAATGACAGGGTTTTACGAGTAAATAACCAAAAAAATCGTTATGTCATTAAAATTTAACACTAATTACAAAAGTAAATACTAAACTAAACGTCAAGACGAACAGCTGACATCTCTAAGGCATAGGAGTACAATAATACAATGTTGTTGGCTCTCCAGTGCATCAGGGCTCGCCTTATTGTGTTAAGCATCAACTGCCCTCCTCCGTTCATTCATTCATCCCGTCTTCCTTCGTCCATGCCTTCCTTCCCACCATTCTTCGTACGTCCCTACCCATCTTCCTTCCTTTTAGCCTTCGCTCCTTCTCTCCGTCCTTCGATAGTTCATTCCTTCTCTTCGTCCTTTCATGATCTACTTCGAGTAACAGTGAAGTAGTTGCAAAGTTTATGTGATATTTGAAAATAAAAATTTGACTTGAAGTATTATCTAGTACTTCGGACAGCCATAATTTATGTTTGTAAGGGGTTCAGCCTGGTATGCAGATCATCGAAGGTACGCATATTATGAGAGTACTGTTAGTGTTTACGGCAAAAGATTTGACGTCAGAGTGGAATTATGAAATTGAAGAAACTCAATCTTATTTTTTGTTAAATTGGGGAGAGCCTTTTAATTTTGTTTTTAGAAATTATGTACAATATGTGAAGTGTATTAATACAATTGCAACAGTGCACGCAGATCATTGTTGTACCGCAGAATAAAAGACATTTTTTGTGCAGCAGACTCCTTTAATTGTTACTCTTGCGAACCTTACCTCTTTAAACTAGATGTCGAAGTTAGGTAAAGGTTCCCAATTGTATTTTGTAATTATCTCGTACTTTTTTGAGAATAAATATCTATCTCTCGTTTTTAGTTCATTCCTTCTCTCCGTCCTATGTTAAATTATTCCTTCTCTCTGTCTTTCATTAGTTTATTCCTGCTTTCCATTCTTTGTTATTTCATTTCTTTCCTTAGTCATTCTATCCTTCATTCATTATCTTGTTCCTTCCATATTTCGTTATATCATTCTTATCCTCCTTGGTTAGTTCGTTTCGCCTTCTCTTCATCTTTCGTTCGATGCTTCCTTTATTTCTTTTTTCCTTCCCTTCTAATAGTCTTCGTTCCATCTCACTTGATTCCTCTTGCTTTAGAAGCAGATTTTGTTACCTTGCCAGATGATTGAATTGCCAAATTACTATTTTGACTGATTACATACTGTGTTCTGAAATTCAAATATTCAAGTGATTTCACACTGTGTAAATGCGTTTCTAATGTGTCAAAGAACATAATCATTACTCAGTTTCCGGTAACATACCGGAACTAGCGCTCAACGGACATTATCACAGTGAGTCCCCAATATCAGGAAACGTCACACATTTTAAATCCTTTTTGATGTCAGGAAGTAGATCATAATAATATTCGTATATTTCTTATTATTACTTGATAGAAGTACAAAAATGGTACAAGAATTCAGCTTTTATATCTCTGTCCGTTTGAAATACTCCTCCACCAATCTTTCACTTTTCACCTTCATCCTAAAGATTTTCTTATGATTTACCTCAGACTTTCTATCTTCAACTTAGACAAATTATCTTCCAATCTTAAGATTTCTAGTAATGACTTTACGATCAGGAGGAACCTGATAATAAGCAAACATTACGATGCGAAACAATAACTTTCACGTTTCAAATATTCGTACTTCGAAATCCACAATAATTATCAGACCACTTTCTTTTTAGAATACTGTTAAAAGTTTTTTTGTTGGGCTTTACGTTTCGTCGACATCGAGGTCATTAGAACCCTCTGTTAATAGTTGTATTATAAAAGTGTATTGTAATATCCAGGGTAGTTGAGTTATTTAGTTTATTAAATATACTCTTCATGGCAAAAATGCAAAAAAACATACAGAAGCTAAACCATAACTGTGCGTTCCTGCTCACTGTATATACGATTAAAATGTTAAAGCTCATGTAAATATCGTAGAGTCGACGATACATCAATAATATTAAAATTACGACAAGAATTCAAATATGATTTTCGAGTCTGTTTATTTGTGAAATAAAGTAACGAACTAAAAATAAATTCAAACCCTTTTTAAAAATAAGCTTTCATTTACACCATGTACTAAAACGAATAAAATAAGTTAAGGTTTTCTTATAATATTGCATTCTAATAGCGTTTATGTACGTGTGCCAAATTTCAGTTCAATCGGTTTGGGGGGAACTAAAATTTGAAATTCAGTTGCAAGATTTGGCCCAAACATACTAACAGGTGAAGTTAAATAAAATGTTTGCAAAAAGAGATTAATTTAATATACAAATATCAACTTATGAATAAATAGATAAAAAAAATTGCGTCAGATGAACTGAAATCAATTAATTTAACATGTTAGTAAAATCGGTTGTTTCTAAATTTGTACTTTGTTACTGATGTAAATAACGTTATTATAAATTAGAAAAAAATCATCATTGTAGTAAAATACTGCAGGTAAGATATTACATTACTAGTTTCTCTCCATCAAACTGATTACAAAATTTCTATTTCACTTGATCCACAAATGTCAAAGAGCAGTTCTTTCCATAATTTTATGACACGCTAAATTCACATCAATTTTTTAAACTCTACAATTTACTTTTCACTTTATGTTTGTGAAACGCCGGAATTTAAAATAGAAAGAAAATCAAAGAATGCACTCGCAACAATTCATATCACACTGTCCAATTCTCGAACCGCGTACCACGAGTCCGTTGCGTCTAAATTTAAAACCATCAAGAAAAGCGCATCTGGCAGTCGGGGACGTCGTAGCTGCTGCCGCTGCTGTCCCAGCCAAGGAGAACGCAATAAGGAAAAGCAAACTGTTGCATCGCATTCTGGAAGTAGACGGTCCGCAGAGAAACAAGACTGTTTGTACATTCGTCATCCGCGGAAACAAGGCAGAGCAATCAAAAGCACTCCAGTTGGAAGCATGCAATGGACGGCAGAAGGAATTGCGAGAATATGCGAAGACGGGTTACGAGAGGAAGGGGGCACGTCCATGTTGGCTTTCATCATTGGATTATTAGTCGTTTGAGTGTAATTTGTAATGGTATTAACCCTCTCTTAACGTTGTAATAAATAACAAAAGACCCCACATAATAAACTACTTATTTTCACTTACAATTACAGTTTGAATTTGAAAATTATTACACCCTTATTTACCAAGTAAAAAATTTCTCTACAGGTATGGTGTAGCTTTGAAATAACCTAATTAAACTATAGTCGAAGTTCAACTCTCTTTAATTTACTCTTCTTACGCATTTATAACTTCCTTATGTAACGAAATTGTTATGCTTCCATGTTCTATAATATATGAATGAATACTTTCGTGATAAAAAGTAAAGAAAGTAAAACAATGTTCTAGAAACAAAGTCGTGGAAAAAAGCTAACAGAAGCTACTGTGTTTCACCAGAACTGAAAAACTAGAATTGACAATCATATTTTTATTACAATTCCCTGTTTTAGACGACTACAATTATTTGAACAATTCGTGTCCAAGTAGGTTATCCTCATACTCAACATTCGCGTCGTTACAAACCATGAGTTATAATGTATTTTTCATTGACAATATTACCCTACAATAAATTTGTCAAAAGTTTTAATCCAGAAAACTTATCAATAGTAGATTATCCAACAGTTTTACTTCTTTTAATTAAATCATTGCAAAATATTTAAAAAATGTAAATACGGATTATGGAAAGATAATGTTTATTTTTATTTTTTCGCTTATTTTGTATCAGCAGCATATACCTTACTCCTTTAAAATATTTTACAAAATTGGCAAATGAATTAAGGATATCTAACAAAATATGAAATTCCTTAAAATACTTGCAATTCACGATTGTGAGTAATGTGGAAGACTTTGAAAATATACAGTAGTTCATGTTTTGAAGTTTCGATTAGTTTTTGAAATAATTTTGAAAGGTAAAAGCATCTTCATCATTGTTCACCGATAAATAATTAACATCATGGTTTTGAGCTATTAAACTAGATGCAAATTAGATTACCATGTTTTTTATCGTAATATTTAGACTTTAATAACTATTACTTCAAAAACATAATGGAATTCATGTTAATATTTTCAATCTAGAACGTATTTGCTTGAGATAAAAAGCTTAATTACTTTTCAATCCATTACGATCCAAAATGGCGCTACAGTAGACTCCGTGTGGTACGATCTCAGTTCGACCTCTCTCAAGGGTATAGCCTTGATTCCCTCCAGCGACAACTATCTAGCTTCTGATTACTGCACACACCAGCTATCTAGATAGCTGTATTTAGTTTTCGATTATTGTGAACGTGAAATATAGCTCAGTAGAAGAATCCTGTTGTTCTTGAGCATAAAAATATGTATTGCATTATTATAGCCTGCAATGCGTCCGTTTAGTTTTAGCAACAAGTCGTTAGCATCCGAGCAATTAGCTCGGTCATCCAGATTTTTCGTACATTATTACACATTTCACTAGCGTTTTCTATATATAAAGGGCTGTAGGATTCTCAATAAAATCCAAAAGGATTTATTGTTATCATTTCTGTTATTTCTCCTTTGTAAGGAGTGAGTTGACAGAAGACAATTTTGATACCAAAATTGTATATCCATATTCTAGTGAAAATACAAACTACGTTTTGCTTGAGGAAATTACTATGAAACCTGACGAATTTTGCGTCACAAAAATTCTGGAATTTTTCCGTATATAATAATTTATAAAACTCCAACGATGGGTCTGAAACACATTTGTCGAAAGACAGAAATGGCGTGGAAGGGTTGGATTCTGCATAATTTAGTCATATATTTACGGAGCGGTTTAATTTCAATTAAACTCTTATGAATGATTTTGCTGCAGATCTTATAAATGTCAAAGAAACCGGTGGAAAATATATCCACAATAAGTTGAATATTATTTCAATAAACTTGTCTCTGATATCTTAATTATAAAGAATAACGGCATATTTAGTTCAAATAGTTTTAATTTAAATGTCTATTAAATTATATTACAATAAATTTCACGAAACCTAATGAAAAATAACTTCATATTAGCTATTCAATAACAGTAGTTGTGTTGAAAAGTTTAAACAATACAAGCCATTCCTCAGGAGTACAAATTTACAAAAGAATTAGTCCTGATTACAACCGTGAAGTACAAAATAGTAGTGATAAAACATTAAGTCAATATTTTGCTGAAAATGTGTACTAAGAGGTGTGATGAAATTATGTAACTTTGTTATAAAATGTATTGCTCTTAATTTTAAAACATCATTGTCTTGAATGCTTAAAAAATTGAGGCACGCATTTCTTTCAACAAATTATCATGTGCAGTTGTATTACAGGAAAGACGCAATCATTTTAAAGAAAGTAATAAAAGTAGCGTCGGATAAAAGTATATTCGGTGGATTTTCCTTCTGTCATCTTGGGAATTGACGTAAATATATTTCCGGAGATTGTAAATTCGAAAACAGCTCATGCCTACGAAGTACTCCGTTTCAAAAAGACAGAAATTGAAATTCAAATATTGAGACATTGTCAGAAAATTTCTCTCTCTAATTTTTCACTCTCTTTCTTTATTTCTCTCTCCCTCTCGCTATTCAAATCAAAACATCGAATGGGAATCATTTGTTTTCCTGGTAATTCATCATAATTAAGTGAATGTAAATTAATTATATAAAATAATTTATTTCGTATAAATATCCTTAAGAAGTAGATAGCAATGGTGATAATAAGAATCCTTAGAAGAATATAAAATAGAAAGGCAGGAAGGAAACTAAAATATTGACTGGTAAAGTACCCAATTAGAAGTACACCCTCAATTGCGAAATATGGCACAATCATATTCAAATGCTGCAAATATTTCCAATTTTCTGCACGTGGACTAGAAAAACATTTCCACGTTTGAGAAAACGTTCAAGTGCACAGATTGAAAAACTGCAATATGAAACTGTACGAACACTCAGAAGCGTATACAATAGGTTAGAATAACAAAAAAAAACAATACAATAGTTTTCACTGTATATAGATCAGTTCACAAAGCGAACTATTTCTAAAACATTGGAATAAAAAATCGGAGGAGAACAAGATTATTGTACTATGTATCTAATCACTCAACACATGACAGTCATTCTAATCACTACCAATCACAAGAAGAATCACATTGTCCTAGGTCACTAACTAGGTCAGCGTTCGAGTAACAAGTCCGAGTAATCACTTCCAAAATTCGCCCGTCAGCTGCCTACCTGATAGTCCATGTAGTTGCCATATCCCATGTGGTTGCAAGTACAAGAGCATTGTTGAATGTGTTCACGAATGTCCATTTCAATGTCTCCCCATTCACTGGGACCAGCACCAATATTGCGCATGGGCGCGTGTCCATGAAGACGAGGAAGGCAGGGTGGAGGAGGAACTCCAGCTGGGAGACCCGACGCTCCAGGCAAAGGTCCGCGTGATCCTAGACTGCCCATAGGGCCCGGCAGAGGCTTGCCTGCGGCTCGAGCGGCCGCTGCAGCAGCTGCAGCCGCTCGGCAGCATTCTTCCATCTGCATGGTGCAGGGCGCCGAAGACTCGGCCGCAGCAACCCCTCTTGAGCCAGTGCCGGCGACCGCAACGGAGACGGGGGTGAAGACAGAGGCGCCAGCAAGGGCGATGGCGGTGGCTGGGCACACGCGCGAACTCACACGTCGTCGTCCCTTCGCGTCGACCCCGCCATGCGCCAGCGTGTGTGTTGGCCCAACGCACAATATCAACACACCCGGCCGCGGCGCGCACGGCCCCTGCAGCCGACTCGGGGGCGGCCGACCGGCTGGCCGGAGAGCGGCCAGCCGCGCGCACGCCCCCGTCCCCCGCGCCCCTGAACGGACGCCTCTGAGGCGAGGCCGCCGCCCGGGAGCGGGAATGCGGAGGTGGCCTCACACGGACACAAAAAAGTCGGCCTCCCCGAGCCGGCTGCAGGTTCGCGCGCAGGCACGCGCCCTCGGGCTAACAACTTTGGAGAACTTCCAACTTTGAAACAAATTGAAAAAGGAGAAAAAAAGCGTACGAGGCCAGGCTGCCACGCGAGGGCGAGGCGAGGTCGGGCGGGCGGGACGACAGCGTGAGCGAGCGCTCACGGGCACCACGACTGGCACGCCCGCAGCCACGCCACGGGCGCACGTGTTCCCGGCGCCGCCAGCGGAACCCACATGTTGCGTGGGTCCGCGCGCTCCGACGACGGCAGAGGTGGTGCAGACAAACGCGGGACTTCAGACGCCGAGAAGACGGTGGCGTGTCTCGGCCGCGCGATCCAAGAGCTCCGCACGCGCAGTGTTGCGAAGAGCAGGAGCGGATGAGTCGCTGACGAGCTCCGGACAGCGTCTGACGGCGCGCGCGACTCGGGGCCGTGGAAGCTGCGGTGGCGCCACGGCTCTTGCCGCGTGGTGGGATATAGTGAATGGGGGGGAGGGGGGCCGCGCCGGCGCTCGGTTGCCGTCGTCACTCTCCGACGGTCGGCGTTGGCGCCGGCGCGAGGCGACCAGCCTGTGCGACGGAGACGACCGACAGCGGCCGAGCTTTCGCGCAGCCCTTACCCTTGCCTCGACACCCAGCGGCGCCCACCCACGCCCACACCACCACGGATAATGAGATGCCTTGTTTTTGGACGGGCAGGCGACAAGCGCGCAGCCGGAGTGCTCCAGCGGTCGCCCTCTGCCACCGACTGACGCAGCCGCTCCAGTTGTACTCCACGTGAGGAATTGGAAGTTAATACTGTTATATTAAGGATACAATCGTCTGAATCGTCTGTGCCACTGTAAGAACTTTCATCGACTTCCTCGGCGGCATGTGTCGAGGTCGCAGCCAAATACTCGCTGAGGCGGTTTCATTACAAAAACTGTCAGCTTCACGGAGCGAAACTTAAACGTGCGATGGAATTATGAAGAAACAATTTCTTCGAGGGAAAAGGGATATTTGAAGGAAAGTGTAAGGTTAAAGGAGGAAGGGCAAATGAAGAAACTAAAAATATTTAACCGTGAGTCATTGCAGAGTGGGTTCGCGGTGGATTTAAGGAATGTTCTTCCGTTGGGACGAAGAAATAAGTGGCACTCTTTTTAAAGTATGAATACTACGTACGCATATTGAATTCTCGTTGTAAATGGGACAGGTGTGGCCAAATCTGTCGAAGAAACATTTTTGTTAGAATTACGTTCACCAGAGCGCCCAATGTTCTTAGTTGGCTATTTTCTGCAAAGTTTCGTGTAAGTAATGGAAATGTAACAGTATGTCTTTACTTTATTCGTAGTAACGTATATACGTTCTTCGCTTACATAAAATCTATTAACATAGGTTTTATTGATAAAGTGACCATTTACCTAGAATAGTGCGAAACGTGCATTTAAAAGAATACAAAATAAAAATGGACAAAGCAGGTTTTATTCCTTCTTATACTATGAAAAACAAGAATGTTTACGACTATTGCCTTCGTTTTGCGATAAGTGTTCACAGTCATTGTTGCGAATTGTACATGAGTTACGGATGATAAGTGTTTAGTGCTACATGTGAAACAATCACATCGTTGGATTTCTAGATTCCTCATGGGTTTTAAATGCATGTATTATCTACAAAATATCTAATTAGAAATATAATTTACATTGTTGTTTGTGTATCATGTGTTTAAAATATTAATAAATGTTTTGAAATTCTTTGCTGTTGCATTGCATAGGTTTATCACCTAGATTTTGCGGCACAAATATGAAGATTTCATTGTCTTTCAATTTCAAGATTGTGTCTGGTCCTTTGTTTCTATGTTATGTTATACGGATTATTCTCTTTTTTGATTGTGCACAATCACAGTATTATTGTACAGATTTAAAACTAAATTATTTACTGGTACCGGAACTTTTTACCCAAGCATCATAATGTATCGTCCAAAAATACACTTCCACTTCTGTAATGTGTGATTCTTACAATTGTCATTTGGTGTGGTAACGTGAAGAGACCAGACTGGTAGAAATTTTCAAGACACAGATTTTTTAATTTTATATTTCTGTTAAGATTTTATAACATAACTGCACGAGTGAAACATACGTGCGTAAAACGTGCCAGATGCACCCAACTAACAGTTAAGGGGGAAATTGTAGTATCTGTCTTATTATGCAGGTCAATAAAATAGTCTTGCTAAATAAAAGTAAACGCTCATAGGATCATGCAGAATGTTATTTAGATTCCATTTTTGGAGCGATTTCATTGGTTTCTCTATTATTTCATTACTACATTCAACTAAAAATGCGTCAATTTCTTTAAAAAAATTGCTAGAGTTGAAAGAAAAAAAACTCACTAAAATACTTTCTTACCATATTGCTATTGTAATATAATTTCAAAGAAATAAATGAAGAAAATATAAATGTATAAACACTTATTACTTTACCACTCTCTTCAATGTTTGCATTTACTTCGTTATATTTTTATTTTGTCATATCAAAACTTCTAGTTTGGTCACTACACATCAATGGGGAATCAGCCAACACGTTGTGCGATCTGGCGGGCATCAATCAAACTAAAAAAATGAAGAGAGTTTTAGTACATGAAGCTATTGGAGCTCTCACATCTTCCCTTTATGCATTGTGGTTGAAATTTTACGTAAGGTAGCGAGAAGTTTTGCCTTTTACAAGATCATTCGAATAGCTTGAGAGTAAAAAATTGTAAAATGTTTACAGCAGATTTTTGGAGTGCATAGGTGTTGCAAGAAGAGTATTTAAACTTTGTGTATTTCAAAAAGAAAATGTAGAAGAAATCATGTGCTTTATCATATACAAGTACGGGTACCGGGGGAATTCAAATGGGTCGATCTCTAGAAAATACTTAAAACAAGTATGAGTGCTAGCAGGAAACTCAAAGCAGAATAATGCCGGTAGCAATTAAGTAATCTCCTATTCCGAGATTAAGGATGGAATGAGCTGTTCCCAAGTAGACCATAAAAACGATAAATTTAATAGCCAATGGGAAAAGATGTATTTTTTGCGCATTTAGGTAAGTTTCATGAGCAATGAAATATTAAATCACACCCGATTGCCAATACGTAGTGACTAAGTGTGCAACCATTCCGTTGTTTACGAATACCTAACTTCGTCCCATAACTTACCACTGTACAACGCCCGGTGCTGCCATGCTAGACAAGGAAACAGGTGAGATTTGAAAGTATCATTGATTTAGTTGAAACGACCTTCGCTGCTGTACTAGATTTATATGTTCATGGCTTCTACAATTGCCACAAACGTGGTCAAGAACGCAAAACACATTGTGATCATCCACTCCATCGTCGACATTTTTCAGAAGACAAAATTTCCCTCCGACTCACAATAAAAAATACAACTCATGTATATTTAAAATAAATTTAAGTATAATTTGTTAAATAAACACAATATTGATTCAAAGACTCAGTTGTAATAACATATTTTGTAAAAATAGTGTACCTAACATTAATAATAATTAATGTATGTTGTCGTATTTTTGCGAATCTCACGAAATAACTGAAATTTTATCTTGAATTTTTTGTACACTTCGGTAACTCAAAGATATAAAAACCAATTTCTGTTGGTTTTTCTTTTTTACGCTGCGTCCAGCGTAGTAGGAAGTAGGGAGTATAGCGTCCCCACTCTCCCACTTGAATACAAAGCGGACGTTCAAACTCAGGAAGTGTTTTCCAACTCTGATTGACATTACACTGGAAAGATCAGTTAATGAGTGGCTATATCATGTACTCATAATTCTGGGTGTCACTTGGACGCCCCTTAGACTTATTCTAGCTTCCAGCTTTTGGATAATATTTCAATTCCGCAGTTGCACATCTGAGTTGTGAAATACACCATAACAATTTAACAATTCTGAGGTGAACTCACATCTTAGACTATTCAATAGCCTGGCATGGCGAAGTGCAACTCCTGCTGAAGTCATTGAGAATTTGATCTAAAATGTATAATCTACGAGGGGTGATAAAATAAGGTGTTCTATTTTTCAAGTATTTGTCCCAATAATATGTAATTTTAAACTACTTTTCAAGCTCAATAAAAATTATGGTTACTAACAAACGATGTTATATGTTCGCGTTCATTTTTATTAATGTATTAAACGATAATTAATGCCACATTCCAATCTATTCGATGAAAAGAGTTACGAATTCTTGTATCAGTAAATATGAAAACGTTTCAGAGTAATTTTTCTATTTTCATTCCGTAGTAATTTCATCCAAACGACACCGATGTTTTTGCCATAACCAAGATATCAAATAAAATCTAACAAGTGCATTCGTTTCCACGTAATGCAACTATATATTTACGTCATGGAATGAGGATTTAGGATCATTTCACCGATAACCTCAAAACATTTGCTCAACCCGGGCCACGTATATGGGTTCACAATTTGTACCCATGTGTCTTGTGTGCACAGTACATCACAGTGTTTGTGTTACTATTACCGTGATGCAACTTAAGCACTGTTATCACAACCAACTATGAAGGAAGGTATCATGAAGATATAACCGACGCTTTGAGGTAATATAAGCGTTAAAACTGAACAAACAAGTTAGATCATTTCTTCATAGTAAATATGACATTACGACCATTCTTATTAAACAATTCAAATTGGCTGGGAAGATTTTTAAACATTGTATGTAAGAATTATAACGAAGGAGAGAAAAAGAGGAATAAGTTTAATAAACAATGTATCATAAATCAAAATTGTATTTTCATATCCCAAAATTCTAAAGTTCTCGTATGTTTGTATGCTGCGCAAATTTTCGGTTCAGAAGTAAGCCCGAAATGTAAATTTTAGATTTTTTTCTTTAGGATGGTTAAACTTTGTCTCAATTCAGTTTTGATAGTGCCATGCAGTAGCGATACGTGATAGTATGACCAAAATGTTTCGGAAAGTTTCGGACTTGACCAGATAATTTGTTCGCTTTTAACATACTTACACTCGCATTGTTTCCTTATATTAAATCAAAACAAATAAGTGAATATCTTGCCAAGTTCTGTGCTTTTTATTTAAGACAAGTATTAACACTAATTGTACACTACACTTTCAAGAAAATTGTGAGAACTGAATCACGGTTGTTCATTATTTACATTGCCGTTGGCGTTTCGGGCCAAGCTTTTGACCCTTCATCAGAACATAAAAACTAGAAGGCAAAATTCATAACAAGATATACATAAGTAAATAAATTGTTTAAGATAATTCCATAAATTGCATTAAACACAAAAAACANCAAAATACAGAAAAATTGTTTTTGGATCATTTGGAGATGATCGAGAATTTTGTTGGTTGACTACAGTAAGAATGGTGCGTTTTAGATTAGGAATGTAAAATTACAATCCCGCACTTATTTAGAATAATACCTTTGTGGTAATACCGCATTATTGCGTTCCATATTGCGCATTTTGCATATAGTACCACAGATGTGTGTTTTACCCATATTTGCAATTTTCACTCATCCCATATGCTATTGTTCCTTATTTCGTTCTTTCCTATATTTGCATTTTTCGGATATACCAGAAGTTCATATTTCCCATATTCGCATTTTTCGCATATCCCAGATGAGCATTTTCCCTTATTGGCGTTTTTAGCACATCCATATGTTCGATTTTTTCTTCATTTATGCGGTTTTCGCAAATCCCATACATCCACTTTTCCATTTCTGTAATTTTCGCATATGCAGATGCGTGCTATTTGCTATTTTCACTAATCCCATACATCCGTTTTTTCCACATGTGTTTTTTGCGCATATCCCAGATTTTAGTATTTTGCATATTTGTATTTTTCACTTTTCCCGAAAACACTTTTCACTCGTGTTTCAGATTAACCTGCATCCCAGATGTACGTTCTGCGCATATTTGCGATTTTTGCATATCCCATAAAAGCATATCTCTCATATTTTAGTTTTTCGCATATCGCAAATATGGGCGAAATGCGTTACTGAAATTTTCCCAGATCCCACAAATACAATTTTGCCATATATGCGATTTTCGCATTTGTGAATTTTTCGCGCATCCCAAGTATGTTTTAACGCGTATCCCATGTTTCCGATTTTCGCATATCCCAGATGTGAGGTTCTTTTCATATTGGCGAGTTTGGCATATCCCAAATATGCCCATAATTGCGTTCTTTGCGTATCCCGTATACTTTTTAGCCCATATTTGTAATATCCACTAATCTGAGAAGTGCTTTTTCTGCATATTTGCGTTTTTCTATTATCTCAGGTGCTTGTTTCGCCCGAATTTGCGACTCTCACGTGTACCTTAAACGGGATTTATCCATATTTGCGTTCTTCGCCCATCCCAAATATATGTTTTACGCGTATCCGATATTTATGTTTTTCTTCACATATTTGCGTTTTTCACATATCCCAGATGTGCGTTTGTTTCATATTTTCAAGATTGGCATATCACAAATATCCTTTTATTCATAATTGCGATTTTGCATATCCCGTGTACACTTTTTGACAATGTTTTTTTCCCGCAAATCACAGATGTGCGTTTTACCCGTAATAGAGTTTTCGGTACAAGTTAGATGTGCATTTTCCCAATATTTCTTAATTGATGATAACAGGCAAATGTGTCAGGGCTGTTATAACGCTTTTTTACTTTAATTTTTGGTATTTTCTGGATCTTATTAATACCATGCAGAAGCTTCTTCAATTTTGCAGTTGCGTTACTGTCGCTTTATCATCCTTACAAAGTCGCTGTATCGTCGACCAAAGAAATAACTTCTACATTAGTGCTTACGGTAATATGAGCGGGTTTAGAAATAGTTCATCACGCTAACATGACACACAACCTCTGATATTTTTCTGGAACTTGAATAGGAAGTTCTGCACAGAACGCGGAATACCCTGTCTTCACGAAGTGGTGCGAGAAGGTTGTTAAAAGGTTTGAGAAGGATATTTTCAATATGTTTTCCTGACCCTCGCGCACACACTTTGTCAAACGCTTCTGCTACATTTGATGTGGTTGCTGTACACTTTTCGTGAATCCTTTAAAGACTTTTTTAATTGCATCGGTTTTTCTGTGCATTTGATCCAGTGTGAGGAACATATTTTTTAAACAGAATTGATGACCATGGATAAATATGCTATCTTCAATTATGGGTTTTTCCCGGGCTTCGCGGGTTTTAATAGAGTGATAGCTTCGGTCATCTTCCACTGCTGAGGGACATATTAACCAATGCAACTTTGAAAGGAAGCTCCATAAGCATTGAGAGACATGTTCAGAATTAATGTTTTTTTATAACGTGATCTATAACACATGAAACGAAGTATTCGCCAAGAAGTTCTCAGTCCAATACGTAATATTATTCCCATATCATTATAAATCATTTTAAAAGGTCACTTTTTGCACACACACGCGCACACACACATTATATAAAATATCTAATGCACCCTTTTATAGTAGTCTTGTGAACAACAACGTGCATTAAGATAGTTATAAAATAAAAAAAATGAGAATTCGATACTTCTGATGTGATTACCACAATTTATTCTGAAAATTACTTGGCATAAAAATATACAGAACATGTACAAGAACACACAACTCTGCTATCCACACAATACAATATAAAAAGAAAAATCCCTTGCAATTGATTGCGCACTGTTACATTTGGCTCATTCTATGAGTCCGTGCATTTACATTTATCACTTATACAATAAATTAAAGTCAAGAAAAATATCAAAACAGGCAGGAAATGAGCAATATTTTATTCCTTTTTCCAGAAGTTAATTTAATAGTTCTTTTAACACCTTTTCATCTCTTCTTTCTTCTTGAAAAACCCAAATTTTACAATAACTGCGACAGACTCGATTCCAATGAGACTTTCTCTTTTGCAAGATACTAGCTTCTCACTGAATTACAGAAATATGCAAATCCCTAATTAGCGTAATCACTTCGCTTAAATGTCCGCCTCACAGAGACGTATACTCACAACCAGCATATTCTCTACGAAATCGTTTCCAACCACCACGGCTAGATACACCCTTTTTCTCCAACACAGGCTGGTACTGCTGCTACCAGGCTCTTACAGTGACCTTGACTCGACGACTGCTTACAACGCGGCTTTCCAAGCGCTCCTTCGTTCTCGATCGGCTTTGCGGCAAATTCTTTCAGTCACCGACGTGCGACCGTTTTCGTATTCGTCCGATTCGTAATTCGGAAAACTTTTCCAATGCATAACTGACTTCACTTGGAGCCCTCGACAAAATATTTCTTACGCGTTCAACTTGCGTTTTACTCGGCCGTTCATTAATAAATTTGACTGTGATAAAAACCACAAAATTTGAATCTTGTAAACTGCGTTTTTACGCCCTCTCAAAATTATCGAACTCAAAATCAACGTTATGGTGATTTACGTGAAATTCGAACCGACTCGTCCCCTCTCGATTATTTCTCGTACGATTGAGACTGGATTCTCACCGCCGATGATCCGCGTAAGACTGAAAGTCAACCGTCTCTTCCGATGACCCGCGTAATAATGAGACAGATACCTGCCTGTTTCCACCTTCTCAGTACTAATCCCCACTCTTCCTAAAATTCATGCACGGTGCATTCCGCCAATCAATCGTCTCGTCGCCGGTTTTGCGTCGCTAACT
>NNCF01128039.1:445084-487131 GCA_002313205.1 Laupala kohalensis
CCAGATTCGTTAGTGAATCGTTTGTTAATTAATAGAATTTTTCGGGAGATGTAACAGCGAGTTAGAACAAAAATACATAGAACGTTGATTTAAATGTGGCGCCGAGAGGGGCGTATTCTGAGAGCGAGGCGAAGCAACAGAATATTTTTGAGTAAAATCCGTGATGAACTTTAAATCATGAAAGCACCTGAGTGAGCCCGCGAAGCGAGTAACAAGAAGGTAATCTGATTGGCGAATTAAACGAGGCGTGAAAAAAAAGTGGGGGCTAATGTTGAGGTGAGGAGACGAAACGAGGATTCTTCCTCAATTGTTCGAGAGAGATCGTAAGAGGTGGTTCGGAATTGTTCGTGATAGATCGGAAGAGGTAGTTCTCATTTGTACGAGACGGTTCATTTTACGTAGTGGTGAACGTGGGTTTTTGAAGTACGGGAATTAGCAGCATGAAAAGTGATATTTAAACACACGTGGTATTGAAGAGTATAGAGAGAAGTTGAACCGCACAGGCATTATTTAATCAAAATTGATTAATACTATTGTACAATTAATGTGAGAACGAAGATTATTTTCCGGCAGATATCATTTCACGATACAGTTTTGNAGAATCATAGGATCGTTTGAAGGAAGCTCCAAGTGAAGCTACAACCTATTTACGAAAGCATTAGTTCGAATACGAACGAGTTGACGCCAATATCCGAGGGGGAAGCAGAGCTGACCAGAACACGTTGGGAAGAGCCGAGCAGTACGCCGCCAATTCAAGGTCAACGGCATCACAGCTGAGGGCAGCTTGTCCAGAACGAGAGGTATTTTGGCTGGTACAATCACCTGACGATTTCTGAAGAAATATTTGACTTTGTGAGTATCTGTCTCTGTGAGGCAAGCATTGTTCAAGTGTGTTTCGCGAGATAGGGAACGTAACTTAAATTATTGTAATTCGGTGCTAAAGAGTATCTTAAGGAGAAATTGGCATTGAAATAATTATTTTCCGAGTTAAATGTAATTCATTTTGGAAGACAATCCGAGAAGAACGAAGATGAAAAAAAAATAAAGCAAATCAATGAACTTTGAATCGAATTTCAAGACCAAGAAATCATAAGAGCTCATTACGTGCTTAGTTTTGGAACAGAATTTTTTATTGTATTAAATTTCAGGGTAGTAATTGATGTAATTGCACGATATATGCTTGGTGAGCTAGAAACGTAACACAATTTGTTTGTAACGGGATTTTTACATTTATTCTGTAATTTTATGTGGGGATTATTTGAATGTTGTAACGATTATAAATGTCAATTGTTTGATTATCAGAATATACGTTGTTCATTCACATCTGAAGTCCGAACCTATTTATTTAATTATATTATCATAACTTGTACCCAATATCATATTTATTTTCCCCCACGTTGTATATTTTTGGTAGATATTTTTGGGTAGAGATAACCAGAGATACGTTTCTGGAAAGGGAACAAAGTACATTAATATTTTTCTGTTCGTTTAGAAGTTTGGTTAAAAATAGAACACTAATGAAGAAATCTCTAGTGAGCACTTCGCATTAATGTTACTTTCGAACTAATCTCAGGGATAATACTTCTTTATTAAAGTGATACAGGGGATAATTGAATTATCCGATAACACATCAAAAGGTTTAATGAGTGTATTATCACCTCTTGCGATGTACATTATATTCGAAGAATTTTTTAGAATATATTTAATTCTTAATTCTAAAAGATATGATTAAAATGAGTTTTTTCAAATTCGCCGTTAGAAGATTCTCACTGAACCTTTGATTCTATAATGTAAAATATGTTATAAAATAAATAAATATAGTTTCCATTTCCCTCAAAGAATATTATTTTTAAATAACTCTAGTTAATATTAAGTAATCTTGATACCTTTGTTCTTAAATCGGTCATTGCTATAGTACTTGAATCCTAACTGATGAAAATATAGTATTATTTTGTGTGTTATTGTTTACTAATATTCATTAAAAATTCTATTTTATTTGTATATTATCTGCGTATATTATATGAATATGAACTTTATTTGTACGTTTTACCTGTACCCTCATCATTGCTCTTTTTTCGGTTTTACTTCCGGTAGAGACGGATGAATAATCTCGATTTTCGATTGATTTTAAGTTGCGAATTATTTTGGTAATAATAAATTAATAACAGTACGTAATTATTAAGTAACTGTTCTTTTATAATCTATTTGAAAATAAAATTTGTCAATATTCTGCATGTATAATGAAGAGCAGCTGACTATTATTGATCTCATTGTAGAGGAACTTGTCATGATTGTCATTACTTTTCTTTGGACTGCAGACATGCTCCATCCACTTCTCGCCTTTTGGTATTTCTATCCACCACTTTCGGAGTTGATGGTGTGGTCCCTTGCTTTCTTTCGTAAAGTTAATTGGTTCATTATCCTCCACGTGGCCATTCAAATTTGCATCTGTATTTTTTTTAAATCTTACAATGCGTAAAAAAAAACTTTCGTAAGTTTAAGTTTAACCTATCATTGCGTTAGGTTCCAAGAAATTTTGTATCCAGTATCACCACACGCGTTTTAAAATATGTAAATTATTTCCTTGTATAATCTTGTGGGAAATCTATATCTTTATTTATCTGTGACACGGCATTATATAATTTGTAGTTTGAAAAAACAAACAACCACTAATCATGAACGATAAGCAAATAAATTTTTAACTACACTACTGTAAATCTCACTTTTCCAATGTTTCTTCCCGATAAATTTTGGTGAACTGGGAAATCTACGCTCTGACATTCTGGAAAAAAAAATTAAAATCTAGGATTTCATAATTTTCCTGGACTGCTTTTAATGGACGATCGTGTACTTACTAGTCTTGTGAGAATGTGAACGAAGATATTACGTAACATGGTATTACTTTCCATGAGTTAATATGTCATGAACATAAATACCACGAGAATGCCGATGCATTATCTCAGAATCACATGAAAGGGACGAGCACCTAAAAACTGAGACATCTATTTACTATTTCATAATGTATGAACGAAAAATAATGTAAATATATAATATCGGAATGCTGTTAGTTTTCTCAGAGTAACTAAGGATAATACCATTACCTCACCATAAACATTGATATGATCGATGCCACGTATAATTTACAACCTTTAGCCCACAATCAATAAAACGGGAATTTGCCCAACGTACATTTCTCACTTTCGATTTTTCACATTGAACTATTGTGTGCTTTTCTCCTTATTTGCTATGTTATAACTCTTCCTCGACAGTCTCAGGGAAACATCAATAGAATGTTTCTGGTAACGGTTTTTCATCCCATATTTATGCTACATGTTGGCATGATCGTTCGTAGCAACGCCCCTCTCCGCCATATTTATTCTCTGCTTTTCCAGAATTTGTGGCATTTTTGTAACAGTGTACAAAACTTTGATGGTGTTTGTTTTACGGTACTGGAAAATATAGTGAGCAGATTTATGAAGTTTTTTTAATTCTTTCACAATTATTGCGTTGATTGTGCAATCACCTTATGATATGTGGACGTATGTAACGTTCAATGAATTAGGTTGTGTGTTCATATAATTATATTATTTCAACATATAAAGTTCAATCCTGAAGTCATTACGTAAGACTCGCTCGTCAATTTTCTCAAAGTGTGGAAGAACTTTCTCCAGTCTCATCAGAAAAAATACAGTTTTTCAAACAAGTATTTTCCATTGACCTTGTTATTTATCAGGGTAAAACGGTAAAAATACAAAAGTCTACCACGTATCATCTAACTTAATAACTAATTATTTGGTGCTTGATAAGTAAAAGTATAGCACGAGTAATGTATTAAGTGTTAAAAAATTAAAACCGGGTCAAGACCTGGACACGCTCGGATCCAAGTGAAGCCATCAGTCGCTATCTTACATCATCACGAATGTGTATTCAAAATTCGCAATTCTGTGGCTTCAATTTATCACAGCAGCCAGCATTGAGACTGCCAATCTAGTATGTATGTATATCTGTGAGCTGGGTACCACTCATTAAGTCCTGTTTTCGTAAAGTTAAAATGAGAGGCGAGAGAGGAAACTGGGTTTACATTGGCGCATTTTCGTTAGAATTAATACAAATAAACTTAAAAGGGTGACATGCGTAATAAAATATATCTGTAAAAATGTTGGAATAAAATGAGTTGCTCTTGGCACATTTTAGTTCGATTCCTCCTTTACATCAATTTATGACTTTGTTTGTTTTTCCTGAGTCATGTTAAATTTGCATACTGTTGAATTTCATAGGCATAATTTCTCATTACCACATTTTCTGACATTGCTATCACTGGCACAGTTTGCTTAGCCGATGTTGAAATTCATATCTCGAAATAATACTTAATAGTCAGACTCAGAACAGTTTGTGAATCATGTTTAAAATTAATTCAAATACAACTTTAAAATTTCAGAATTCGACCTTAAAATATTTATTATCCTCTCGTATCTTACTCTCATGCAAATCTCTAATGCATTGTCCAATCAATTCTTCCTCAAACCACGTACTCGTGCGTGCGACACACTTTGATGAAAAATAGAATTACCCAATGAAAGTGGTGACCGGGCAAAAGGTCCTTGCGATGTCCTTGTCCGCCACAGATAAGATTTACGCTCATCGTTACACTCGGATAAAAACATTCAAGTACCTTAAAATTAATACTACAAAAAGAGAAGAGTATTTTTAAATAATCATAAAATTCAAAATGTTTTCCGATGTCTTGAAGCGGGGAGTGGGTACGAAAGCTGATAAACGTGTAAGGTGTAAGTCCCCGTACTCAATAAATTTGTTCCAAGATTTTGTTGGGATAAGTTAGTGGTGAACGTGGATGAGATGAAGAGGAGAGAGGATGCTAGTAATAGGAAATGTGTTTTCTTATTTTAAATGTTTTTTGAAACGTTTCTACCACAAGGCTGACGTCTCTCACTCGAGTTGTGTACTCGTGATAAATTTTGCCCAAGGGAACAACGTGGACAGTCCCAAGGCAGCTAAAATAAGTTAACTTCCCCGAACATGAATCAAGTATGACTGCTCCGTGTGAAGCGATGATTATGCCTTTTACGTCAACCCTTCGTCAACTTAATGTTTAGAGTAACTATTCAGAATTACTCTAGGAGAGATGTGAAAGAGTTCTAGAAGCCTTTTCATTTATATGTCACAAATTGTCTTGACATTACATATTAGTATTTGTAATTGCGAAATCTAACATGCTATTGAAGCTTATCTACATGGTGGGGGGGATAGGAGGTTGGAGGTACGACTATTGTTAATAGGTGGGCTGGTGAGCTGGGTTTACCAACAACTTGGCCCACGTGGAGGTGTTAGAAGGAGTAGGAAGTGGATAGAAGGAGAGTTCGTTTTTCAATTTTCACAGCTATATATGAACTGGGACATTGAAGTGAAAAGCTACAATTTTTTTCTAGTCCCGCCGGGAATTGAGAGTGCAGTAATTGAGTGGCGAGAGAGCATGTTATTCCTCAGCGACCGGAGGGGTCCATGACGTATTTACTCCTTAATTTGTGATCCTCGATGTTAAGATTAACGAAAATTAAGTAGAACAATTTAAACTACTCGAGAAAAAATCAGTAAATTCAATAGAAATATTAAAAAAAGAATGCTAATTACGAGAAATAAGCAGGTAATTATGTAATGACTTATGGAAAAAATATATCAGAGAGATACAAATTAATAAGGAACATATCGACCCAATTGCGTTTCCGCAGAGGAAACCTAGGTGAGCGCGGTGCTACTCGGACAGCGAGCTCCACAAGAAAGTGCAATTCCGCAGCAGAGATGTGGTCACTCGGAGGGTTAAATCCGCAGGAAAGAGAAGTTCAGTGGGTGGCGCGTTTCCGTGACCCCGGCGTGGGCGCGTTCTAAGGTTGTCCACGCGTTCACCCCGCTTCCCACTAGCCACCGATCCCCGCCACACTCACAGTGCCTGTATCCCCGCCACCGTCCCATCGAGAAGTCTTGGATCTCGCCCAAGGGGACTCAATATATCAAGAACACAATAGCACATGAATCGTGCAGCACAGCCAAGCCCTCTCGTGCCAAAAGAGAAAGAGAGAAAGACAGAGTTGAGAATATTACATGCTCGTACCGTGCGCTTTACACTGCCCAAACATTTACCATGAGGATACTACTATGGTGATATCAGGTGTGGAGGCGACAAAGTAGTTCGTCTAGTCCCACAAATCTCCAGAGATTTCTAGTACTGGTTTCCGTTTTGAAGATCTTTCCCAGATTTCCTGTTCCTTGTCCATGGTTCCTAACGACCTGTTCCTCACAGAAGTTTGTCTCGATATGTTTGTTTCCAACGCAACTCAATTTCAGAATCCACTGACAACTCCTTGGAATTCGTTTGATGGAAAGTTTTGTTTCTTCCTATTCCAGTCAAAATTAACATTCTAATTAGGAGAAGTGACATTCATACACCGTTACTATAATCACTCAAGTATTAACTTCTTGGTAGAATCGTGATAAGTGATGAGACGGCATCCTTGTAAAAGAACATATGCCGATTCAAAGTTGACCCACGAATAGGAGAGGAAAACGAGAGCTATGTGTTAGTTCTCGCATAATTTTGCAACGTGATGTTTTCAGATGTCATTAAATTATTTATTTAATGCATTTTGATGACAAAAAAACACAATAAACAGAGAGGGGAAACTTCTGAGGGCATCAGATTTACAGATAACTGTTATCTATTGATATTTATTGCACATGTTATTTAATGATTAAAGTGTTTCGAGTGCACAGCGACTTTCATCGAAACAGAAGTACAATAATGAGAGGCTTTTATATGAAAAATATAATTTACGTATAAAAGGACGGAATAATTTCGATAAAGTGATGTTTTTAGCGAGTAATGATTCATAAGTTTTTGCTCCGACTTTGCGTACATCGCATTACATCTCTCGTCTAGCTGGATAGTACAAGATTAAGATCTGTCTTCTCCAATCCTACCGAAAGGCATTTTTCATTAATTGTAATTCACAAAGAAAAAATCGCGGAGGGTTTGTCTAATTATATCAGATAGTGTACCCTTAATCAAAACAATTTCTACCTTTATGTATTCTCATTGAAATATCTATAAAAATAAAGATAATTTCATTGCAAACATGTGATAGTAGGTCGCCTGAGCAGAATCATTCAAGACGTACGTTGTCGCGCTTTAAAATTTGAATATCTGAGCCAACCAACAGTGTGCAAACGAGGAGCTAGCAAAACTTAGCAAGCGGAGAGTGTACTTGACGAGCCCTAAAACCCCACAAAAAAGTGTACTATTTTGTCCAAAGAACGAGAACAACACTAGCGCAATCTTTCGCACAGACTGTACGCACTACGCCTTTTTGTTGTTGTGCACCGTTCTTTGGCTCAAATCTTCAACGCGCGACAATTGAGTCTTGACTGATTTTGCTAAGGCAACTTACTATCACCGTATTTGAATAAAAATTTCTTAATTTTTAAATATATTTCAGTGAGAAAACCAATAAGTGTAGAAATTAAAAGTAATTTTATTATTTTAATCAAGGGTAAGGTCGACTTGATATAATTAGGCAACCCATCCGCCATGTTTTTATTTACATATTGTGTTTAATAAAAATTACCTTCCGTTAGGAAAACAGATGGGTGAAGGTCGACTTTATTCGGAATCTGAGACTAGGATGTCCATGTCTCTTTCGTTAGGTGGAGGGTCATTGGCCTATATAATTGAATTTTTGTGAAATTCCTCAGGAGGTTTTGCTGTGTTTACATTTCAAATATGAATTGTTCAGTTCATTCGAAATGATCCAATACTGGTTGTCTTGCACATGAAAAATTTCGATTCCACAGATTCTTGAAATATTTGGAGTTTTTTTTTAGAAAGAATCGTAAAATTTTTATGGATTTTTCCATTCTACTCCTTCCCTCCCAAGTCTCCTCTTTGATATTTTACCTTCCCTCTAAAATATTGAATAAAACACGTTTGTTCAATATTTTATTTATCTTACAATACAGTTACGTTCTCTCACTCAGTTGTCCCTTTTAGTTTTCAACGGAAGAAATTTTTTTGAATTCGACAAAAGTAAATTGTTGTGCTTCCAAGAGAATATTGAAGTTGAAATTCATTGTACAACTCTTGATCGATATTTCTTTAAGTATTTTTTTTTTACAATTGGGGTCTCGCTAAAGGAAAATATTTGTGGAAAAGTTCGGAGAACATAATTTTGTGATATGCAATAAGCTGTAAATAGTTCAGGAATACTGTATAAACTTTCACAATCATATGCGATCAAGCAATCTCTAATACGTATTCAATAACGGAAAAAATATTCGTTTGCGTGTATAATCCTTATAAAATAACGACTGGGAAAATAACAATTCTATCATCCAGAAGTGTCCCGAAAAATCATAATTAAAAACTATTCTACGCATCTCTGCAAGCATCATTATCCAACTTCATTTTGTTGAATGCATTCATTCGGAAGAGTAAGTTGAAACTGTTCTAAAACAAAATTCCTCTTACTTATTGTAAAAGAAACGAAGACAAATCGGTGAAACAATCGGCATATCCATGTAGTGAAGACAAAAATTACAGAATAACTTTTGAACTGCTCAAAATAAGAGAGACGGGACATACGAATTTTTAATTTACTTAACATTTTTTATGAAACCGAATAATTTGTTGAAGAGTATATTTTTCCATTAAAATAGCAATGGTGGTTAAAGAATTGTGCAAAAAATTGAGACATCTCACTGGTCTCATTAATCAGACGAGGGTATGAGAATGACTTTTTTAATTTATTGAAACGGTTTAATATTTCGGGGTGATTTTCCTGGAATCGGGTAGTAGGATGTGCAATGATGCGGTGGGACAAATTGTCGCCTCTATTGGTGTCAGTGTTATTTTCTCGTAACTGATGAATCTGTAATTATGTAAAAGGTGAAAACTGCATTCTGAAAATCTTTGCAAAGGAGTGGAGTCTCAATCAGGGACCTAGAAATAGAAAAGAAGAGAAAACTGCAAAAATAAAAATGTATTTTGAAATTAGAATTAAGTAAAATAAGTATTCCCTATCGTGTCCCGGCAACTACGCAATGTCTGTTACATTCTTGCACTGTATGTTATAATAACTCATGTTCCACTATATCTCCAAGATGGTCTGGTTCCTTCATCTTGATTAGTCTAGCAGTCTTTCACTTCCTTGTGACTGAGGTGATAATTTACTTGCAATTCTCTCCTCATTCTTGTCAGGTCATAATACTACGAATTTCTGTGATCCAATACATTTTTATTCGAACTGTACAAGTATATTGAGACCTTCGTAAATATTGATATTCCTTCTTTATCCAGTAATTTATACTCAGCTATCGAACTTGAGCACCTCATTTTTATATGTTGTAGCTTTGTTTATGACTCTTAGGTTCCAAACTTTATTGTCGTATCAACAATTTGGTTCACAAATAATATTTTAAAAAATAATTATTGAGGTTCCTTGGGTGAGATCAGACCATTCCTCTCCCTTCTGACCATTACAAAGAGTTTGAAATTAATAAAAATATCTTTTTTTGTGGGGCTTTAAGGGCTCGTCAACAGCAAGGTCATAAGAGCCCAAATAAAATAAAAGTATCGAGAAGCCGGGTGGGGGAATCTATACGAATGGGAAGTATCAAAAGTCGAACTCTCATTTCTGTTAATTTGTTTAAGAAACTAATGTGTCACGCATTTACTTCGTAGGAATTTGTAGTTTGACATTCTCAAAATTTTAACGCATACTAGGATTGTGCACCTAGTGGACGTTCAAGGTTTTGTTCGTTCCTTGAGAAAGTCAAAAATTCTTAATTACGAGTCTCCTAGCATTTATTGAATATTTCATATTGGTAATACAAACTTTTTTTATCCCCAGTTTTCAGATTTAACAATAATTTCCGTAAAGATCACTGATTAAACAATATCGTAATTTATTGAATTATGGATTTCTTGAAATCGTCTTGGAAAATTGTTGAAGAACTAGGGATTCTCAACTAATAGGAGCAGGAATCAACGCTAGGAGTATTAGTTTCCTTTTCATTGGTGTCATTCTTTTTAGTTAGAGTACTTTTACTTTAAGTGTTCCTTTAAGGTAGGTAGAGAAAGAGTACGTTCGATTTGGAGAATATATTTAAAATACAAAAATTAAATTAAAATCAAATAACTAAAATTTATGATGACCAAAATATACGGTGTCAAAAAAATCAAATTACAAAATTCATAAAAAAATATTTGTAATAGAAAATAATTATTACAATGAACATAAATTAGTTATAGGTGTTAAATATTGTACTTTTATATTTATTAAAACCGTATAAAAACATTAAGGAAAATAGAGCACAACGTTTACAAATTTAAACTATGCCAGCGTGGAATATAAAAAAGCTACTCTAAAGAATATTGTAATTTTATTTAATTATATGAAGTTTTGTGAAATATTCTTAATACGACGCGTTTCAAGAAGTTATGTTTCCTATGCGAGTTCGGTTTTTATAATGGTCATGAGTTCATGAGTTCATCCCGCAGGGGTAGAAATTCAGAAGTCAATTTGGAAGAAAAATTTTCCTAAAACCCGGTTGACTCGGTCCAGTTTACGTAGTTTCGTGCGATACACACCTGACTGGAAGCACATTACATGGAAAATTTGAACTATGCTGTACTTTTCAGTACGACTCTTACAAGTTGACTAGCGCTTCTAGCAGCATCTCCGCTAACTAGTGTTCTCTGAAGTGCGTTATTAAAATAGTGTGCGTAGTTTAGTTTTGTTTTCTGTTGCGATGTTTTCTGGTTAGTTGAAGTTTGTAAATCTATCACAGTGATCAAAATACTGTACTAAATCAGCCATTTGTTCGTCAATGAAATCTGTTTAAGATTCAGAGAATTCTCTGTAAATCCCTTATTGGCTAAATTCAAAGTATTCGCCTCAAAATAGATTCTCAAATTTGTTTTTGGTTCATTCGTTATTGAATTATCGAGGGAACAAAATCGTCCAAATACTAACATATACTACAGGAAATATCATTAATAAGTTTTGAGATAAGACTTGTCTGGTGCAAATTCGTTTAGATTTGAATAAGTATTTTGCACAAATTCCAGACTTTCCTTGTCCAATACTTGTATAATACAAATATTAAAAGAAACTGATGTTATGAAATTTCGAGGGAATAATTTTGTTCTACTTCTTTGAAGATATTCAGTTAATCTACTGAAAAAAACTACCATAGTTAAAGTTAGTTATTCTGACATACATTGTCACATAAAAGTTTAAAATACCTTAAATCTCATTTAAAATTCTCTAGAATATCACAGGTTTATTTCATTCTTTGATTGATAATTTTTAAATGATAACATTATCAAGTTTTAATTAACTCAAAGTATATAATTTATGTAAGCACATTAAGAACGTTTGTTTGTTAGAATGTTATGCAAATATTTTCTTTGTCGTTTTTGATTTAGTGAGACATTATTTAATTATCTCTGCAATTATGTAGTAAGTGGTTATTTCTTATTCTCGAAATAATTGGTTTATTAGCGAAAATTTTTACATCGAGATAAATAAAAATTTAAAACAGACAATTAAAAATTGGTTGGTTAGGGAAAAAATCCTTAATAAAACTAAATCAAGACGAAAATACAGAGAATGTGATTTTAAAAATGTGTGATACATTGATGAATCAATTATAAATTGTAAAATTCAGAACATAGTAAAGTCTAACAGTATTTTTCCACTCCTACGTAGAACAAAAATTTTTTTCTATTACTTTGAATATTTAATCATAATTTTTGTGTAGGATCTAATTCAAGTACTCATTTTTTTAGAACCCCGAAACCGTTTCTCTCACCTATTCAATTTTCAGTAGCAAATAGAGTGCCTTTTTACGAACAGCAAATTGTTAAACACACGAAAATCCTCTGTTATTGGAACATTTCTTTCCTCTACATGATATGGGAAGTAATGCCATCTCTGCTTTACAAAGAACAGTTATTGTTTGTTCTAGTGTCTGCACATGACGCCAAATGAAAACCACGAGGGAAAAATTGAAATGCTAATTTTTTTGCGAGAGTGATTTATTATTAGCTATTTCACTCATAATTATTCTACGTGCCCTCTACCTGCGTTGTCAACAAGAACGATGGCTTTCCTGCACATACTGGTCGTACAGACCGTATATCATATTTCTGTAAATATACTCTTGAGTTAACATGCGACATTGTGATATATAAATTACTAGATATACAACGTTTTCTATGCACAGCAAAGATAATGAAGTGAACCAAATTCTACTGTTGCATGTATGTTTGCAGGTGCACATACACTATTCTGTGCTCTGAACTGACCTGCCTAACTCGTGCGCTCCTTCGTACTAGCTCATATTACGATCAGCAAGTCGATCGTTCACACTCCTAGCTCCTACCAACACTTCTACGAGTATTTGAATGTTATAAATGCTGTGATGTGAAGCATTTACTGTTATCCTTATACTCGTGATAAATAAAAAGTTGAGCACCATAAACCTGAATGATTACTTTTACACTTACAGGTTTAAAATAAATTGATGAAAGGGATCAACAGTCTTTTGGAACAACAAACAACAATTTATTACAAAAACACAAATACCATATTGGCAACACAACCCTTACATTGACCAATAATTACCACTTTGCAAATTAGATAACTTATTCAATACAAACATCCTCGACTCTAGTTACAGTATCTTCTTGTACTATAATCCTTCATAATACCTTTACGTCTTGTTATTGAAGCGTTGACCTCGTACCAGGATGTTCGGACTTCTTCGGAAACCGTTCATACTATTGATGCCTCAATACAACAGACCCTCAGTAATTATGAAGAATGATGAAATAAAGTTTTCTTCATATCATATTACTCGAAAGCATATGACTTTCTAACAATTCATAGTCTCTACTCGAAAGAAAGTTCAATATACAACGAGTTGTTCTCGCAACTACTTTCCCAATAGAATCACATACTATCGTATTGAGAAGTTAATATCTCGCGTTCTCCTAACAGACTGAGAACAACAACTTCTCAACCTGCGTTCTTCTAGAAAAGTCTCCCCTTCTCGTGACTCTGACTGAGTGAGTGAGTGAGAATTTATCCACTTGTTTCTCTCGTGAGGTAAGCTTTTTAAAGAGTGGGGGGTAGGGTTCACTTTACGTAGCCATACGCTCTGACCACCAGGGCAGAATAAATTTCCATTGGCTGGCGACGTCACTCGCGCATAATTGAAGCCAAATATCTGAGATGTCTCAATACTGAAATAGAAGAACATAACTGTGCTTCATAGTAAATTACACAGGCACACAAAATATTTACAATGTTCTATTCCAAAGACTAGTCCCTATGAATTATTATGTATTTTGACGCACTGTATCCGAATCCGAAGCCAGTATTTCTCCATCACCCTCAATTTTTTAAATCGCGAAAATATACTTCTTAATAGAAAAAAATACGGATTAAAACTACTGGTGGAAAATAAAACAAATCTGAATTCAGACTCAGCGCATGAAAGTACATTAGTTTGTATAAAGTACATGATTTGGGCTCTGGGAATGACACCTCCCGAAATGTCCAAGAACTTGGTGATGGTTCCCGGTACACTGCTTGGAAGGGCTCTCCTCGGAACTGCATGCATTCTAAGGAAGGTGTTGTATAATTACTCCACAACATATTTCCTCCTCTGAGAGCCGATTGTTCGCTGGAGAAAATATGAAAGATAACCGGCCTCTACATCATTTAAGCCGTGCAAGAAGTGATAATAATAATAACAATAATAATAAAAAGTGCCTTTATTTTGGCGAGACTCAGACCTTAATTTCTGCTCTTCCGTCTATCCATTTTAAAACATTTACATTTAAAATACGAGATGAAAAATTGGGAGGATTATGATACTCCACGTTATGAAAATTTGAAGGATGAGGTCATGGGGAGGATCCACACCAGCTCACCTACTACCACTTATCAGCAATGTGAAATAGAATATTACATTACAAATGAGATAAAGGGTTAACTTTTACTGACAACGAGGTAAACATTAAGGAAAACAGAAAAGATGATCATAAATCCAATACGATGTGTCCGATTTTTTCCAAACAATGATTCCCGTGGAATACAATGCTTTACTTTATCTTTGTCTGGACTTGGATCATTCACATGACAAATACTTTAGAAACATTAAATGTTGACTAATAATTGTAGAAGTTCTAACAAGTACAAAAATGTACATTAATTACGTTTACAAAATTATAATTACAAAAATGTAGATTATTATTTGACTTTCGCTATCATCACAAACTAGATGTGTACCCGCGGCTGGGTTCACGTGAATTTTCAATGTCTGCAAAACTCTTGTTCTTTCTCACATCCCCGTTGACATACAGTGAAAATGCAATCACTTAATATTGGTGGATCGATAGTATTTTTATGTGACCTTTATCCCCTATTTTCACTGATTTATCTAGAATAATTTTTTTAACCCTTGAAAGGTATTCTATTAGGATGAAATTAATGTCCCAACTGATACCCGGAGTATACAACATTTTTAATTTCACCTCCAGGAACAAGAAAAAATAAATTATTGTGTGAACCCACCTTTGACCAAACAACGAAGTTCCCGTGGGAGACACACGGCAAGCTCAAGTACATCAAACGAAAAATGAACTTCGAACATCCCATGTGGTCTAGTGGCTAGGATAGCTGGCTTTCACCCAGCAGGCCCGGGTTCGATTCCCGGCATGGGAAATTTTTTTGCCCCGTCCGTGGCTAACTTGGTACCGTCCTAGTTCATCAGCAAGTAATCCCGAGTTCAATCCTCGGCGGGGGGCAAAAGAAATTGTAGTTTTTCTCATTACTGTCCCAGATCATAATGTTGTGACTGCTGAACCTCCTTCCTCTAATCACGTCCTCCTACTATTAACAATTCTAACTATTAATAACTAACTATTACTAACAACTCCTACTAAACCCTCCACGTGAGTCAAGTTGTTGGTAAACCCAGCTATGCTACCCACCTACTAACAATAGCCTACCACCTCATTCCTACCTCCTATCCATGTAAATAAGCTTGAATAGCACGTTATATTTCCCATTTACAAATACTACAATGAACAAAACTAGCATAGTACATCACTTTTAGTTGGGGGTATTCAACCCTATTGTTGTTGAACATAATATGTCACTATTCATCTAAAAGGTCCTGAAAACTACGGAATAAAATCTAAAACATTTTTTCGATTAAAAATTTTACTTGACAATTCCTTCCCACTCCATCTATACGGGTTCTCTAAATATTTACCCCCTCCCTTGGGTCATCTCAGAGGAAACATCGATAGTGTTTCTGTTCATCTTGCCAACCCTAAAAGCTAGCTCTTCATCCATTTTCGATAAATTTTCGTGTCACACTCTTCGCAAGCACCTCCTCTAGGGCTGTCATGCACCTCGTATTGTCTGGCCAGTTAAAATGCGCATCACGAACTGTCAGGTTGGGGCACGATTATTCATCTCAAAACCAAAACTGAAAACTATAGTCGTTTTACATTATTTTTACTCTCGCCCTGCCTATCACTGGCTCAAAGGGTACCGTACCTCAATGTTATTTCAACTTGAACTTTACGGCATTAGTAGTATAATTATTAATATTATCTAGTACACCCTGACAGCTATGAAACCGACGAAATTCGTTTTATTTCAATGATTTTTCCTTCATAACCTTCCCACCCTCGCGGCTAAAGGATTTTTTTTTCTCTCTATGGAGCTGAATTTGCTAGTGAATGATGTCACCATGGCTCATCGATACCGAAATCTGTAGACTCTCCACAGATGTAATTCCCGATAGTTTTTACATGGCATCCCATTCCCAAGAGAGGGTGATCGTGTATTTATGTGGCATTGAGAGTACCACTTTCCAGTTAAACGGACTCAAGAATTATGTATTCAATGGCAATATCGATTGTTTTTATTACCCTTATATTCTTTGCATTCTCTCCTCTTTCCCACGGATGCTAGGGTTATATTATCTCTACTATATCTCAAATATACGAAGCATCGGCGGCGTCTTCACCCATCTCATTGGCATCTAAACCTTTGGTTTTAAGTTTAATATCGGATTTTTCTTTTATTTATGCAGTATACTCCTTTCCCATCCCATCTCTAGGAGAGTTAGAGATACCTTACCCCTATAGTGTTTGTTGTCACATAGTGAGTCACCTATGCACCAAGTTTGATTGAAATTGCTCCAGTCATTCCAGAGTTATGATGGGATAGGCATATTCAAACATCCAACCCCAATGTGGCCCTTTGGGAGTGAATTTCACCAAATTCTATCTTGGAAGATGCCTTCACCCTAAAAGTAACCTACCTACCAAATTTTAAGCCTCGACGTACAAAATCTTTTGATGAAAGGGAAGTCAGTCTTATTTGAGTAAGGAGGGGTCTCAAAATGAAATAAATAAATGTTTCAACGTGCATTTTTTTTCTAAGAAGTATTTTCTTTCTAAGAGAGAGAGAGAGAAACACACTATTTTGATACCGAATTGGACATTTTTTGTATGGATATTGTATTATCTACGTACATGTGAATGTGGTTTTAAACACAAAATATTATAAAAATGTTTTGAAGAAAATTATTGTACTTAAGCATTAATAGTTCAAGCAATATTACATTAGAAGCATTATCAATATTGGCATATGTATTTGAAATTTTTCAATGAACCTAAAAAATGGGAGTGATAACTGTACTCTATGCGGAGAGATCTTGATCACAAGAAATATAAGGATAACTCAATCAACATTGCTAGTTGCGAGAATCCATTGGTTGCATTAATCGCTGAATGAAATTATATTAAAATCGGTTCGGTACGCATGTCAATGAATATTGAGAAATACCTGCATTAGACGAATAAAATGCAGCAGCAGAATCAACCTCGTTTCCCAAAAGAATTAGGACGTGAGAAAGAACACATTTTCCGGTTAACTTCCAGAAGAAAAAAATTCAGCTACTAAAACATTAGATCGCATGACATAAATATTATACAAAAAAAGCTCTAAAAATATGAATACCGTAATGGACCTTCTATAATATAATATTCAATTATTATTTCAATGTTAATTCATCATACTTCATTTAACCGTTTACCAACAGATAGGGAGGGAATTGTACTACTCCATAATTGCAGAATGCGTACTTTCAAATTTCTGATGAATCTCACCGTACGAAATTTGCATCATATCAATATTTTGTTTCCTTGTTACTTATATCGGTATGTATTTTACCGACATAATATTTTTTGATCTTGTCAAAGTAAACACCGCTTTTCATCTCTGGTGAAGATTGAATCAAAGTATTTGATTATATTTCCTTTAAGCTTCAGAAAACCAGGTTTTGATTCAAAATTCATTAAAATTTTCGCTATCTTCATTCATACTAGATTTTAAAAACATAATTCTTCGCATTTGATTCCTAGTTCCCATAAAAGTTGCAACATCAAAAAGAACCACTACCACATGGCTATATATTCGAATGTACAGAATGTACTAAATATTCCTGATCAATTTTTGAGGAAATAAATACAACAATTATAATATGGAACTGGAAGGAGAAAGCTGGTCGAAACGGATGAAAAAATTATCTGATGCTATTGATGTACAATTTTTTAATACACGTTGATATTTGTATTTCTTCCCACACAATTCCCATTGAAACCATATTTCCTATTCTTCATGTCCATGAATGATTTTGCTCTTTCTTCTTTGCCTAGGTACTGAACTTTTTATTCAACAATTTTTCTCCCTCTGTAAACAATATGTAACGTAACGTTGCTCGGGGCTAAGCCAAATTAATTGAAAAAGTTTGATGAATTTTACTACAGAATTCTCAATATACACCACGGATACAACAAACCAAGGAAAATCTATAAAAAAAATTCTTATTCTTTATGAATCCGTAAAATTACCTCATGTGAATTAATGGAAATGCTACTGTTTTTACCCTTTCTGAAGTTAAAATTTAACACGAAAAGAAAATTCATATATTTTATTTGAGTAAAAAATATTTGATTAAATAATTACCACGTCGCACTAAACTAATCATGACTTTAACTTTTTAGTTCATAACGAAGAAAAATAGAAATAAACTTGTCTTATTCTGATGACGACTTTCAGAAATTTAAAACCTGGTGTAAAATCACCATTTGAGTGGCATAATCAAAAAATAATAGTGAGTATATCTGTAAAATACTATGTCTGTGAGGGTTTTTACACGATATTTCCACATTATTTACGTCAAATTATATCTCATGAAAATGACATTTTATATTTGAGTTCTTATTCACTTTTTACTTAATCCTGTTTTCTTGTACCGTATGGTGTCGAGGATTGGCAGAGAGCTCGCCACCCTTTCCTATTTAGGGTTGACTGCTGGGCTTCCTCCCATGAAATATTTTTCCTGTGGAGTGATTCTCTCACAGATTCGTCCCATGTCTTTCCGGGTCTTCCCGTAGGTCTCTTTCCTATGCCTCCCAGACGTGTTTCCCATATCTGTTTTGGTACCCTGTCGCTGCTCATTCTATTCAGGTGTCCAAACCATCTTCGTTGGCCTTGATCTAACTTACTTTCCAAAACTTTAAGAGTATTGTATCTAATTTTGTCTCGTCTAGTATTTCCTACTTCAGTCCTTAGGAACTTCATTCCCGATGTCTGCAATTTTTGCCTCGTTTTATTGGTTATTATCCAAGATTCACTTCCATATTCACTTTCTTGGATGTATGTAGAAATATATACTGCCATTTTTGTCTTATGATTTATTTCCTTCTTTCTTAGGAATCTTCTGTTTATGGGCGTAGTACAGTTTACCTGTGTTCAAGAGTCTGGTATTCAGCTCTTCTTCAATCCTTCCATCATGGTTAATCGTTACCCCCAGATACTTCAAACTATGGACATGTTCTAATTCCTAGCCCATGAGTTTCACACTGCAGCCTTTCTTTCCCTTTCCTATCATCATTGTTTTTGTTTTATCTAGGTTTATCACCATATTTCTCTTTTCCAGTTCTGAATTCAGTACTTCTATATTTCTTTGTAAATTAACCTGAGACCTAGAAAACAGTACTATGTCATCTGCATATAATAGCTCACATAGATTTACCCATTTCATCTTCCAATTTCCGGCAGGGAATTTCCTTATTTTTGCTTTCATTTCTTTGAATATATCATCCATTAATAGTATAAACATGTAAGGGACAATATGTCTCCTAGCCTTACTCCATCTGTAACTCGGAAGTATTCAGAGGTATGGTTTCCGGTTCTGACATAGCATCTGCTTACTTTGTATAGCTTTTATCAAACTTGGGTTAACTTCCTCCTTCAAAACTCTCCATAATTCTTGCCATGGGACTCTCTCGAAAGGTCGATGAAACACAAGTAAAGATCTCGATCATAAGCTGTTATCTTTTCGATTACTTGTCTCGGGGTAAATATGTGGTCCTGTACAGTTATACCTGGTCGGAACCCACTTTGTGTTTCTTCCAGCTTATTTTCTACTTTTCTAGTCTTGTTTCTGAAATTCGGGAGTATACTTTCTCTGGTACACGAACAAGTGTGATTCCTCTATGGTTCTTACACTCCCTATTGTCTCCTTTTTTGAAACTAGGTATAAGGATAGACACTTTCCAGTCTTTTACAATCTTCTTTTCTATCCATGCCTTCTGAAAAATATTCAGTAGTATTTCCTTTGCACTTCTCCCCATCTATCCATTATTTTATTTGGTTCAGTCAGTAAATTCTGTTCTTTATCATAGATGAATTTCAAAGGGCAATCTTTCAGTTTCTTCATACTCTTCAAAACTTAATAGAAAAGCTTCTGGTTTTCTCTGTGGTTTTCTTCTATCTTTTCCCCAAACTTTTCCCATATTATTTCTTGGCTGCCTGAACTGTTTTCTTTTCTATATTTCTTTGTTTCCTATCTTCCTCGAAAGTTTCTAATGTCCCTAAATCAAGGTATTTCATCCATGTCTTTTTCTTTTCTTTTACCAACATTCCTATCTTAGGAGTCCACCAATGTGTTGCTTTCTTAAATGTGCCACAGACCTCTGCTGCTGCCGATATCAGGGTGTTCTTCCATTTCGTCCATATGAGTTCTCTGTCTTGCTCCTGAGCTAATACCTCTTCCGGCTCGTCTATCCTCTCTTTCATCTTCTCCGTGAACTGAATCTGATTTTGTTCGAGTTCCGATAATACGAGTTCTATTGTGCATAAATAAACACACATTATTCAACAAAACAGAATTTAATAAAGTAAAACTAAGATTACAATGTGAAAATACGCTGACGTTAATAAATGTCTTTGTGGACTGAGTGTTGGAAGGGTGACTTGGAATATATTATTTACTTTTTTAATGAAAACTAATATTTCCATAAATGTTTCTGAACATGAAATCTTCACATGTATTCTGTTTGTTGCTCCAGTGCTATTGGAATATGCAAGATTCATACGTGACAGGAATCATGATTCAAAGAATAAATCTCTCGGGAACAGAATCTGGTTTAAATTCATTGAAACATTCCGTAGCATGATTTGAAATTATAGGTATGATATGTCATATTGTGTACAAGAAACAAAGAAAAATTAGGATAGAATTCAGTGCACTTGCCAAGTTATCAACCGGGATAAAACAAAAAATATCACGAAATAGCGTTGCTTATTGTATGACCTTTCCCAATTCAAGAGCGCAATAAAATACAATTTAAAACAATAAAAATACAAAACTAAAATACAATAAAATTTAGAGAAAAATAATGGATAAAGAAACAACATTATTCATTGAATAGTCCTCACGGACTACTGTTTCTGCTATTTTTTTTAATTCAAAAGGGCTATATTTTAACAACAACAAAAATATACAGTATATATGGCGGGGTTTAACACCCGTGTGCCTTACAGGGACCCTAAAATGTACCGTGGGCTGTGCATACTATACCGCAGTATTTACTCTCAATGAACTGAAACAGAAACTAAAATTAGAGGTTTTAAATTTTTCGATTATTTGAAAGGTAAATTTTAAGGTCTCTGTAAGTCTCTGTATCAGTAGCGGAAAAGGAAATTAATAAATGTTAATAAGTTATAATAAGAAAAACATTCACTCTCATGTCTATTTTTTTTAAATATAATTTTAATTTTTAATCTCAGTTATTGTTATATTACTTAAGTGACTGTTTCGTTCATTGAGCACCGTTGGGAACCACGGGAAACCAACGATTAGGGCAAGCGCTCTAAGCATAAAAAACAATCTGGTTGGCAACTGGAAACCTGTAACAGAACAAAAAAATTCGGCGGCAGAATCAAATAAATTCATAGAAAGAATACATACTTATCTGCAGGGCAAATAACATATGCATACATACCAACATACCCAAATAAATCTTGTTTACATATTTACCTATATATACGTACATGTACATGGACCCATATTCGCACATGTACACATTTTTAAATCAATTAAAAAAGAGACTAAAATAGAATACTAATATTACTACTACTATCACTTAAAATACTAATAGTAGTAGTAGTAATAATAATAATAATAATAATAATAATAATAATAATAATAATAATAATAGCAATAATAATTTAAACGGATTTAAATTAAGTGTGTTCATTCTGGTCAATCTCCTTCATCAGTTCCGCCTCCCTCTTTTTTCGAACCATACTCAAAAACCTGCCAAGGAGTAAAGTAACGGATATTCTATTATCTCGCATTATTTCAAAAGCTAGAGTGTAATTTCTTGGTTTACGATTGTATCCCCCCTCAAGCAGCCACTTTTTTCGACCTATTTCAGTGCTAACGCAATTTAACAGAATGTGGACCCAATCTTCTTGTTCCGTGCATAAAGGGCATTGCGAATCTCGATCCCCCCTCAATTTCCTTATTTCTATCCCCCAAGTCAAAACCAAGCGTAACCTGCTCTTGCTACCTTGTTTAATTTGTCTATGTAAGGTTTTCGCCCAGTCTCCTGCCACAATATTCTGCACGATTAGTGACCTCTTTTCCTGTCTCTCAGCCGTTATGTTTTGTTTCTCTATGTCTTCAAGTCTCTGAATAATTAATTCATAATCAGATCTCGTCGTAGCTGTCTGCCACAAGTGTCCTAGACCGGTAGTTTCGATTATAGTTCTAATTTTTTGACCCCACTCATCGTTACACGTTAACTCGTAGCAATCGTATATATTGTTGTTCCTTTCCCCGTTTCTTATTGAAACCCAATATTTAATGGCCCTCATCTTAATTTTTACTTCTAACGGTAAAACTCCGAATTCCCAAAGAGTACCACAGTTAGCTGTACTCGGAGGTACGCCAAGAGTATTTTTCAAGAATTTGTTTTGAAGCGAATTATGTGATGCGCAATCCCCGAAACCCCATATTTCAGCTCCATACGCTACTGCATGTACGAATAGTGATGTGTACATCGTTACTACAATCCTAGGATCAATGTCAGGGATGATACCAGTACTTCTTTGGATTTCATTTAGAACATACATGCCTTTTTGTTTTGATTTTTGTATATGTCTTGACCAGGTTACGTTCATGCTTATTTTGACACCTAGATAAGTGTAATCTTTAACTTTCTCGAGAGGTTGACGTTTGTAATTCCAAATTTCATTTTTACTAAACATCCATCCGTTTTTGAACACCATGACTTTAGTTTTATGTATGTTTATATGTAGAGACATTTTATCACAGAACAGCTCCAACGTATCTAGACCTATCTGAAGTCCCGACGGTGTTGTGGAGAATAGAACAAGATCGTCCGCAAATAGCAACCCCGGTATTTGTTTCTGTTTAGGAGAAGCACCTATTGTCGGGGCATCTATGAATGCCTCACATATTTTTTCTATTATATCGTTAATAAATAATATAAATAGCAACGGAGAGAGGACACATCCCTGCTTCACTCCCTGAGTTACTTGAAAAGTTGGAGTTAGTGTAGTATTATTTGTTTTAACGCATGCAGTGTCAGAGCAATATAAAGCTTGCAAAGTACGTAGGAATTTTTTTGACACTCCCTTGTCCGCTAATACACACCAAAGGATGTCTCTGTTCACGGTGTCGAAAGCTTTCTCAAAATCTACGAACACGCTGTACAGATTTCCGCGTTTCTTTCGAGTTTCTCTCTCGGCTAACGTGTTTAAAATAAATAGATTATCTATTGAGCTATTGTTGCTTCTAAAACCATCCTGTAATGTCGAGAGTTTATTTTCTTTCTCGTCCCAGAGTTGTAATCTCCAGTACAGAATTTTGCAATAAATTTTTCCAATAACATTAAGTAGTGAGATTCCCCTATAGCTATTTGGATCGTTTATATTTCCTTTATTTTTATATATAGGCTGTATTACAGCCGTAGTCCATGAGTCTGGAAAAACACCTTCATCGTAGATATAATTTAAAAAGTCGGTTAAAAATAGCACAATATCATTTGTTATTTCCTTAATAAATTCGGAAGGAACACCATCTACTCTAGGCGCTTCATTGTTTTTTAAATCGCGAATGGCAGAAGATATTTCATGTGATGTAATACACGCATCAAGTTCAGACACTTCATCGGTTGTAAATATTATTCCTATTTCGTTACTACTTCGGGATGTGTTATCATTTCCTGCTAGAAGATTTTTAAAGTGCATTTTCCATCTCACTGTACCTATGTTATTTGATATAGTTTTATTTCGTCTTAATTTACGAATTGTACCCCATAGGTCGCGGCTACATGTTTTAATAATATTTCTCTGAGACGTTCAGCTTCCATTTGTTGCCAGGCTCGTTTACTTTCCTTAACTATGTGTTTATATTCTCCCCGGAGTTTAAGATACGATTTACGCAATTCTATACCACCTAGCCACTGATACATTTTCAGGGCAGATTTTGCGGATGCTTTTGCACACCTGCAGGCATCATTATACCACACCGAATGTTTTCCTGGATTTTTGTTCCTCTGAATTATTTTCATACTCGACCCTGATTTTTGTAAACAATGTATTATGGAGTCCGCTGCAGTGTTGTAATTTTGAACCGTGAGTTTAAATTGGAAATCGTAACGTAACATTCCTAGATTCCTTGAGAAATTCGCCTTATAGACCGACTTCTTGTCGTCATTCCATTTGTATTTTACTAATTTTGACCCCATGTGTGCGGGTGTTACTGAAGTGTTTTGATGTGATAAATAGATTTTAACACATACGGCCATATGATGGAAGTCTATTCTGGGTTCAATCCGAAAGTCGTCTATATATTGTAATAAATTTTCCGTGACTAACGCATAATCTATCACACTTTCCCCGTTTTCGTTAATAAATGTTATATTCCCGTCTAAATCTGAGCCGTACGTACCATTTATTATANTACGTACCATTTAATATAGTTAGGTTGTGTGTGCTGCAGAAATTTAATAGGTCTCGCCCTTCCGGATTTAAGTTTTTATCCTTACTATTTCTCACGTTTACAAGCGCGGAATCATCGTCAAACGGTGATGAGACAATTTTTTCTCCGATTCGGTTCTCTCCAAGTTCTCTTTATGAAAGGATTTAGGAAAGGTGACAGTTGCGATGGTGCTTCGGCAAGTCTCAGACATAGTATTGATTTAGTGTGAATTTCTGCATACGTGTTGTTATTGTACGTAGGAACGAAACCTTATTTATGTGCATCTTTCCTTGGGAACCATCATCACAGCCAACTTTATTCGTGGCACGGATTTTTTATTTGTTTTTAAACGTATGGCGCAAAGTATCGGGTATCGAAACCAATAGTATCGATACCAACTCGATACCACGACCCTGAGTATCGAGTATTCAGTATCGAAGCCTAAAGTGTCCATACTTACTCGGTATCGATACTTTCGATCGAACTATAAAAGTAGCTCCTTCCTTACATTCTGTTGGAGTTGTCCCAACTTGGCGTGCTGCGTTTCTTACGTCCTTCGGCCGGAAGTGCGTCCCTTAGGGGGATGTACACGGGGCTAGTTGTAACGCGGCTTCACGGCGCCGCTAGCGGACTAAAAACCTTCAAGAACAATATATATAAAATTAGGAAAACGTAGCATAGTAGGAATATTCAATTTCAATTTTAAAAGGGCTTTATTTTAACATAAAAGATTTCGATTGTTTGACTGGTAACTAATATCAGTAGCGGAAAAAGAAAATTAATAAGTAATAATAAGAAATTTTATAGTCAAGGCAATTTTTTTTCAATCTTATATATATATATATATATATATATATATATATATATATATATATATATATATATATATATATATATATACATACACCAACCGCCAACCGTTAGGGCAAGCGCGCTAAGCAAAAAATCTGGATGGTTACTGATAAATCTTTTTTCTTCTGTAACGCTTAGAAATATCATTGATTTGTTTTACGACTCGACTAGAGTGCCAACGAATAAATTGTTTATAAAATTATGAGAAATTTGTTTATTGTTTATAATGGATGTAATTGTACCATTAACAACATAATGTGAGTTTCTTTGAGTTAAGACTATGATTGAATAATTAACTTTCCTAATATAACGAATTGTAAACTTGGTTCAAATAAATGAATAACTATGAACAAATGCATATTCCATTTCTTTTCGCTAACATAATCAATTCAAAATATAACAAATGAAATGTTTATAGTTAGTGTATTGTTGACAAAATATAATTAAGTGGTATCCTCTGACACATTTTTTCTGTAACGCTTTGAATTATCGTAGATTTGTTTTACGTCACGGCTACAGAGCCACCGAATAAGTTGTTTATAAAATATGAGACACGTGTTTATTGTTTATGGTAGAGTTAATTGCTTTATATGCAACATTAAGTTAGATTTTTAGAGTTAACACAGTGTTTTAATGACTAAGAAGAAAGCAGGCACAATCCGTTTTTTTTAAACTGGAAATAAAGGCTCTAATGACCTTGTTGTTGACGAGCACTAAAGCCCGAAAAAAAATACACTGGAAATTGTTAGAAATTTTATTTATTGGTAATTAATGTGTAATTAAATGGTACTAAATATTGGAACTAGTTTTATTTGATTGTGTTATAAAGGCTGTTCCAGATTAATAGACCTCAGAGGATGTCTCTGTTCACTGTGTCCAAATCTTTCTCAACAGCTTTCCGCATTTCATTTGAGTTTCTCTCTCGGTTAACGTGTTTAAAATACATAGATTATCTATTGTGCTGTTGTTGATTCTAAAACTGGCCTGTAATGTCTAGAGTTTATTTTCTTTCTTGGCCCAGAATTGTAATCTCCAGTATAGAATTTTGTAATAAATTTTTCCAATGACATTTAGTAGTGAGATTCCCCTATAACTATTTGTATCTTTTATATTCAATATTTTTTTAAAAACAGATTGTATTACAACCGTTTTCCATGTTTCTGGAATAACACCCTCATCGTAGATGTAGTTTTAAAAAGTCCGTTAAAATGGCATAATATCATTGGTTAATTGCTTAATAAATTCGGATGGAACACCATCTACTCCAGGGGATTTTTTGTTTTTTAAATCGCGAATATCAGAAGATATTTCATATGATGTAAAACATTTATCTAGCTAAGATACTGTATCGGTTGTAAATATTATTTCTATTTCGTTACAATTTTGGGATGTGTTCTCATTTCCCGCTAGAAGATTTTTGAAGTGCGTTTCTCATCCCATTGTATCTATGTTATTTGGTATAGTTTTCTTTCGTCTTAATTTACAAATTGTGTCCCACAGGTCGCGGCTACATTTTACTTTCTCATATACGTAGTATATAGAACGTTTTGTAATTGTTAAAAAATTCGAAAGCGAGATTTCGACGGAAATATTCGTTTTGGTTATCCCTGATTCAGAAAAAGTGGTTTTTGGTATAACGTCCACCCGTCTGTGCGCAGCGATTCTGAGTAAATGGATGGATCAATTTTATTCATATTTCGTATTTACGGTAGAATTTACTTACATGCTCTTTCTTTTTTTTACTTTAAATAAACGGTACTTCACATGAAGGTTCTAGTATTATTTCGATTATTTCTCATAAATGCTCTAACGATTTTGCTTAAATTTTCTGTACGTAAAGTACAATTAGCATGCATTACATCCGCTTTAGCGGTATTTCGCTTGAAAGTTCGATATAGACGCAGTAAAATTATTTGTCTGCCACACATACATATTAGTTTACTGTTTCAATAAGCTTGAATAATATTTAGCATATGTATGGCTAAATGAGAATGTACATGAAGTGTATTAATCTGCGTGAAATGTGTTAAAATCTTTAAAATAAAATTAATGAAAAAAATGACGGGTGAGGCCTAATCCCTGGTTGCGCGCCTGGGCAGCTGACCGGGGCGGTGCGGCGAGGGAGCGCGTGCCGACTCACGAGCTGGGTTACGTTCGCGCCGCAGTGTCACTAGCTCTGTGGCCCGTATGGTTGTATAAAATTTAGCAGTTTAAATGGACCAAGCAGACGTAGAATACATTTTTCGTAAAGTGAAATGAAAGATACGATAATGATAAAATACATAGATCAGGAAATGCACGAAAATACATCAATTTCTGTCTACAACGAAATTACATTTACATAACACTTATACGATATTTTTTGTCACTTTACGCAGGATTTGGGGAAACATACATGAGAAAGTATGTGCAACGGTTTGGCACCTCTAGTTTTTGATAGAATTTCGCTAAGACGTTCTGCTTCCATTTGTTGCCAGGCTCGTTTACTTCCCTCAACTTTGTGTCCGTATACTATAGTAGGGGTATACGAGAGGTATTCGATATGGAAAAATGAATAAATATTGACACAGTTAATTGTATGTAATTTTAAGATATATTCATTTCCGGGTCGCCATTGTGGTCGAGTAGAACGTGCGTTTTATATAATGATGTCTCCATTAGGTCTAATTCACTCCACTCGGTGTTGACAATAATGTTTTAACCTTTTCGGTTTTCTAATTTATAATTTTTGTTGTGTATAGTTTCAAATATCACTGCATATGAATTATGATCCTTAGTACTACACTAGAGATTACTGTAGTCATACTGACTGTTAGTTTTCAGTTCAATACTTAATATTCCAGAATGCACTTTTCCTACCACTACTTTGCCTACTTTTCCGCCTGACCACCATTTACATACATATAATACATACAACACATATATACAATAATACAAAACATTCATACAGCATAAAATATTCATACATGAATAACTATAACAATAATTCTGGGATAAGTTCTACTTTACTATTATCTGACTCGAGGACGAATATGAAGAAAAAAACTTTTGGTGATTAGTTTTTGTCAATAAAAATAAAAGGAGAAGATAGCACTGAGGATGAAGATGAAATCGAAGATAAAGAGGCAGAAAACGAAAATCTCGAAGATAATGATTTACAGGATAACGTCGATCAATCTGATCCACCGAGGAAATCGAAAAGGTTAAAAAAATTGTTCAATACCACATAAAGAAAATTTGGCTTAATGGAGACACCATTACAAAATTATTGGCGCAAAACCATTGCACATACTTTCGCATATACGTTTCTCCGTCTGCAACATATAGGGAGAAAAAAATCCATAGTGAAAGGGTCATTTCTGGCATGGTCCTCTATATTTTGGTCGTCAGTTAGAGCTCTATTCATGCTCAAAGTCGCTAGATGAACTTATTGCTGTCTTTTATTTGAAATTTGAAAGTAAAAAATATTCAGAATATTATTTCAAAACATATAGCGACATATCAGTCTTATAAATATCGTAAAAATGTTATGTAAATGTAATTTCGTTGCAGACAGAAATAGATGTACTTTCGTATCTGCAGTGCGTTTACTGTCCTATATACTTTATCATTATCACATCTTTCATTTCTGTTGATAAAAGTGTATTCTACGTCTGCTTGGTCCATGAACACCGCTAAATATTATTCAAGTTTCTTGAAACAGTAAACTAATGTGTAAGTGTGAAAGACAGAAATCCATAGCAAACTTTCAAGCGAAATATCGGTAGTGCGGATGTAATGCATACCAATTGTACTTTACGTACATAAAAATTAAGCAAAATCGTTGGAGCCGTTTTTGAGAAACACACAAAAGAGTACTTTGACATTCATGTTAAGTACCCTTTGTTTTAAAGAGAAAAAAAGAAATTAGAGCATGTGCATCGACAACAAGTAAATTCTACCGTAAATACGAAATGCGAATTAAATTGATTCATCCGTTTACTCAGAATCGCAGCGCACGGACGCACGGACGATATGCCAGAAACCACTTTTTCAGAATCAGGGATCGGCAAAACGGATATTTCCGTCGAAATCTCGCTTTCGAATTTTTTTCACGATTACAATACTTTCTATATACTCCGTATATGAGAAAGTAAAAACGCATGTTCTACTCTACCGCAATGGTGATCCAGAAATGAGTAAATAAAGAAATACATAAAATTGTGTCAATATTTATTCACTTTCCAAATTGAATACCTCTCCTATATTTCTACTGTACTACGTTTTCCTAATTTTTATATTATAAGTATTTTGATATATTGTATATATGTATGTATAATTCTTGAAGGTTTTTAAATCCATTATATGTAAATAAGAGTTAACTCTCATCAAACCAAATATTCACGTCAAAACTAAGGAAATAATGTGAAAATTCAAGAATTTTGGAAAGTCCACATTTTTCAAACCTTTGTATCTCAGAAACTATACATTTGATGAAAAAATTATTTCTACGAAACATGTTGGAAATTAATTGATCTATCTTTTTTATAATGGCTATTTTGGTCGTAACGGGTACTACAAACAAAATAATTGCGAAAAAGTCAAATTCGCCATTTTTCCAAGATGGTGGCGCGAGCGGCAAAGATTGGATGTGGAAAACTCAGCATTATTATTACTATGCCCAACTCAAGAAGTATGCCAAATATAAACTCTCCGTGACCTTTTGCAAGGTCGGCCTATACAAAAATATCTTGGTTCCTGGGCTATCTCCTCTCTGCCTTCCCGAAGTTCGGTTTCTCGGTGTTTACACGAAGTTACTATGGTAGATGCGCCGTGAAGCTATGTTGGAACATTCCCCTTTACGTCGAGCTTATGTACTCTTTGCGTTTCGTTTACGTCCATTGTAGCCGAACGTATATAGACATGGGTGTCTGATAGTTTGACTTTTCTATGTCCCTACGCGACGAATTAGCGAGGTTCCTCGGTAGATCTATCGCCTCATACTTCCATATATTTTCCTTTGGCACATTACTCGTAACTCCATTAGGATATTTTCCCTTCATATGATAATTTTTAATTATGATTTCAAATTAATTAATAGGGAAAATTATAAATAGGGAAAATAATTAAAGGACCCAATTTTTTTCTTGCTGAGATTCGAGCATGTAGTATGCACGGAAGAAAAAAGGAATACAATTAATTTTTTCATATTTCTCAGTCGCGAAGATTAAATATGTAATATACGTCAACTCAAAGCAACTCTCGAAGTGTCGTTCGCAATTATATCGCTTTGATCTTTGAACCAGAATATTCGTGAAGCAGAATATTACGAGAGCGTGTCAATAGCCGAGCTTCATCATGACATGAGAGTGAGCAGAGGTCGCGGAGCAACTCTCCCTGCTAAAAATATCCCAATGCGCCGCTCTGGGCAGCTCAGGGCAGAAGCCCGGGGGCTTGGGTGCCCAGCGACTGTTGCCTGGAGACAGTTGCTACACGGTCCCACGCTTCTCATAATCCATTGAACATTGTTACATTGTATCGTATTTATTTATAGACCTTGTACTGTCACGTTGTCCGTGAATGGAGCAGCCAGCCGCTGCGTGATACTGTCTTTCCTTCACGCCAATCATGTGACAGTGAGAAACCACAAGACTAACCATATAAACAAACAGAAAAGAGTCCAAAAACAAGCTTGAGATTCAAAACAAACCAACAGAGAAGGCAATCAAACTGTACCCAGGTAGAGGGAAATTCTTAAAATTACAGAGCTGTAAAAGAGTGAACCCTCGATAAAATTTGGTAATACCAAATTAAGCCTTTCATATATCTACTGCGACCTGGGATACCGGCCCAACATGCCACCCCCAATGTGCCAACCCAGTTAGTACGAACATTTGGAAACGTTTCCCATCCTCCGCTTAACTCTCTTGTATTTATAACGAAAGACTCACTCTTCATCGTAGTCCCATTAATTAATTTGCTTGTTTAGATTTAGAAAATAGCTTCAGGACGAAGGAAACACTTCAAATTACTTGATGATTTTCATGTCATTTGTGAAAGTGTGCTTTTGAATGATAGTTTTGGGGTACGTTCAAACGTTTTCTGGGAAAAGATTTACCTCTGACTCTTAAACAAACTATAGAACATATTCTATCGATATTACGAATTAAATTTTTATGATCGAAAGTCATTTAGGAAACATTTCCATCTGTATGTAAACATGTAATAAAAATGAGAGTTCGATTGGAGACTTATAGATAGATCAGAGTAAACACAAAATCTGATGCATTGAAAACCTTTTGAACAATTTCAAAAGAAACATGAGATCTGATTCACTTTGTGGAAAATTTTTTCACCCTGGACGAATTTAGAGAGGTTTAATATGCCACCAAGTGGAATATGGAGGTGGTCTAGTAACTAATACACTTTGTTATCTTTTTTGCTCATGGATTCATTAGGTGTGATCATGGGTATATTGATTTCATTCAAAACGGATTCAACTCCTTGACGGATCGGATCCAACCAGTGGGCCTTATTTTGTATACTCATTTTTGTCAAATGTTTCACCCGTGAATGTACAAGCGCAGAATCATCGTCAAACGGTGATAAGACATTATTTTCTCCGATTCGGGCGTTAAAATCTCCCATTATTATTATACTCGCGTTGGGATATTTATTTTCGAAACTATTTATCTACTGGCTCATTTCTGTATAAAAGTTTTCGTTGTGGTACTTTGACTTATCCCCATGTCTGAAAACAATTACTATTATTAACACAGTGTCGGCAATTATTACTTTAATGCATAAGGTATTATCAATTTCTGTTTTCATTTCGTCATACCGATTTGAGTGTTCATTTTTGTACATAACCGCGACTTCACCAGGGTGACGTCCGCGCGTGCCCCTTCTCTTAAGATGTTTTGCTACGGTTGTGAATCCGTGTATATTATTTTCATCTCGCTGCTTTGACCAAGTCTCGAGCAAGCCCAAAACGTTAAATTTCTCAAGGAAACCCAGAAAACCTCCCTGGCAAAGCTTCTTCCTCAGACCATCCACATTCCAGCACCTTATCGTCAGAGTTGCATGCAATAAGTCCTACTGCCGCCTCTGCACTTTACCTGTTTTGGGTTTTTCCCCGGAGTGATTAGTCACAGCTTTGGGCGTCCACTGCGCTGCCTATTGTCGGGTGACTCTGACCTCTGTGGGAAGGGGTTGTTGGCGCCGCGCTGAGTGCTGTAGCGGCGGAAAGGGCTGCCGCTGGTGAGGCGACGATGACGCAGCCGTCGGCAGCGGAGGTAGTGAAGGTGGCGACAACGGCGTTGGCAACGCAGGTGTCGCAGCCGGGGGCGGTGGAGGTGGTGGTGTCTGCGTCGCCGCCGCCGATGACGCACTCGGGCTGGTCACGCGCTCAGGACCTGCTCCTTCGGAAAGGCTTCTAGTTCCGCGAGCGAGTAGTTTCGTCCTTCCATCACAAGCTTATCAAAGCGGATGCTGGCTCTGAAGCTTTGCTCCCGCGCGTCCTGCAAATACGGACCAAGTTTAGCGCACGTATGGCGCACAGCCGCGGAGAAATCCTCTGACACTCGCAAAGGAGGGCCACGCAGAAACTTAGCTGCCGCCTTCAGCATTTCCTCCCCCTTCTTGTAAGAGGCCAGCTTTACAACAATAGACCTTCTGTCTACTCTGCGACCTACTCGATGCGCCCTCTTGATGTCCCGATCATCAAGCTGCACCCCAGTTGTTCTGCAAGACCTTGCACATGGCTCTCGGAGTCGTGCCACGACTCGCCCTGTCGGTCCGGCACACCGAAGATCAAAATATTATTTCTCCGGGACTGGTTCTCCAGGTAGTCGACCTTGCAAGATAGAAATTGGTTTTCTACCTCCAAAGCAACTACCCGGCACTCCGGTACCTCCACCCTCTCTCGATACCATTTAATAACTGAGATGATTTTGGTTTGCCCGGCCAACAGATCCCTCACTCCGGTCTGCAAGCCCTCCAGAACAGAATTGTCGCTCGATCCAGGCCCGGGGTTCAGCTCGACGCCACCTATAACTAAAAGCATGCAAATAATACTTAAACTTATATACTGCGCAAGGCAAGCGCCTACGCATGGTCCTCGTCCGCCCTTCGGGCGAGGACCTGCTATCCAACGGCCGATGGCCGCACGCCACTGCTCCGTCGACACCATGCTGCAAGTTTTTTGGTTTCTTCTTTTCTCTTCTCTATGTACAACCGTTTCACGTAGCACGCACCGCCGCAGGATCAGGTACCCGCGGGAGGAAGCGAGCTGTCGACGGACCGAAACACTGATACCAGCAGGTAGCCGACTTACTGCGGATCACTCTTACAAACGTCCTCTCTTTTCGGAGGTTCGCACTCAACTCGTTTCTGCTATACATATATGAAGTTTTTCCGCTCCCACCATAAATCTTACGCTCCAAGAAAGCTGACTTGAGCTCACTTAGATAATCATCTAAAAATGAAATAATAATGAAGTACGCCAATATTTGTTTGCTGAGCCCTTGAAGGATAGGTAATTCACTTCTAATCATAAATTCATACGTGGAATTTGTTACTGCCATCATTATTTTACAAACAGATCCAACGTTTTTCTCACAAAATTTATACAAAATACACATCAATCTAGAGAATTCCATACGATTTTTAATAAATTATTGGTTATTGACCATTTTATATATTTTATTACAAAAGAAAAATATTTTAAAAAAGGTTATTCGGACTGCATGTCGCTCAGATTACGCTGGACACTTTTATAACGTATGTTCAAACGCATTAAGAAAATATTTGTGACGAAATTATTCTAAATTTTGTGAAGAAATTTTTTTAATTGTTTTATATTTCAAACCCATGGCAAAAATATAAAATTAACTACACTTTTTATTTCGTTCGTAGAAATAACTCATTGGAGCTGAAAATGAATAATAATATTTTGTCATTAGTAATATTATAAATTTGGAAAAATGAATATCAAATAAAAAATAACAAACAATATTATAAAATTGTACAAAATAGCTTTAGCATTATTCCCAAAATATTATTTAACTGAGTGAACTCAACCAGGGTTGGAAACGAGAAAAATAACGATAAAGAAAGATTATCTCTAGTCTTTTCCAGCAATTATTTTCTATTGCTAAAATTTGGAAATCATGGAGAGCGTGGAATGTGTGATTGTTTTTTGTAAGATGTGGCGAAATGCGAATGTTTGGTGAAGTGTTTGAAAGCGTGAATGTATTCATGTAGTCCTTTATGAAAATTGCGTACAGTTTGTCCCACGTACATCGCGTTGCACTCACCGCATGTGAACGCGTACACTCCACTAAAACTATCACACATTCCACACAGTCAATGATTTTCAAATTTTAGAAATAGAAAATAATTACTGGAAAAGACTTAAATTAGAAAACATTCACATTCACAATTCACTTAATGCCAAAATTTTCACACACAATCATCAAATCCCAGATATTTTCTCCCCCCCCCTGCTGAAATTAACCATAAAACAACTGAAGCCAGTTGCACAGAAAATCTGTGACGTCAATAGACATTCCTGAGACTTCCTTATATTACCCGACCCTTTATGAGACAACGGTGCTTTTAGCCACCGCTCACTTTACTCATTATGCCAGTTTTCTCATTTCCTGTAACTATTGCATATTATATTAAAAAATAACTTTTGAAAGAAGAAGGGGGTAGATTAATTTTAGAATATTTCAATTTTTTATTTTGGCATTTATATTCTTATTTTATAATATTAAAAAAATTATTAACTTTTGAAGTAGAAGGGGTGGATTGTTTTTACAATGATTATATCTATTTTGTAATTTATATTGTGTAAAAAAAATGGTAGCACTGAAGATGGCCGCCATGCGACCGAAAAGGCTTTTTGCATTAATAAATAAGGACAGAATGACAAAATCTTTTACTACTTATAATGAATATCAAATCTGTCAACATCAGACAAATTCCTCAAATTGAAAATCAAATGAATTGTTTCATGATTTATCGATTTGTTATTACCGTTCTATTCGTGAATCAAAAGAGAAAAATATTTAAATTCAGTCTAGGTGACAGTTACTAAGTAGCACATTCATCACACAAAATCACTATCATCCCGTGAAAATCCCTCTGTCTAAAAATAGAAGAAGGAAGAGTCGCTAGCTGGAAGGATACGTGGAGTCTAACACGCCCAAGGAAATCCGTTGATAAAACATGAAGTTTATGGCAAGCTTAAGGTGCCGAGGCAAACACACTTACTCTGTATAGTGTCGCCTCACGTCGTTCTATCTGCCGTTCTCCATCCTCGTACGTATACCGAACGTACTCACTGCCTCGTACTTTTTACTCAACTTTCCCGCCCGTTCTTCATTTTTCTCCTCCGTTGTTCTTCATTCTTACATTTTATCAATCACAAATCTCCAACGCGTTCCTTGCCTTCCATCTGCATTTTCCTTGTTCTCTTATGTCTTATGCCTCCTCTTTCGCAGTACTTCTCCCTCTGTTCATTTCAGTACGGTTTTGCACTTCGACGTAAGTCTACCTCTCATTTCTATCCGAAAGTGTAAAGTAAAAATGAAAATAAAACTAACATTTGAATAGGAAAATAATAGTTGGATTTCTCCGGAGAATGTTTGTGTTTATCCTTTAAAGTAAGAATATAACACTTGTGTTTCAACAAACTCCAGAGGTTGTTCTTTGATATTGTGAAATACTGTGAGACATCATTATCAATTACTGTCAGGGAATTCTCTTTCAAAGGAAATTGTTCCTCTCTAACAAGATTCAGCGCCCTTCAAGACAATTTTAGCGAATAAGGAGAGGAAGGAAATTCTGGATAAAATAACAAATGGAAAAATTATGTGTTCTCGAAAAATATAACCTATTTAAGAATTGTTTGAAAGTAATAATAATGGAGTAATAATATTTTATCATCAATGATTTCGTTAACTAAGTGCCCGTTCTTAACACTCAAAATTCTGTTATTCATTATATGCAGCCGCATGAAAAAAATTAATACGCCATATTACTACAAAATTTGCATATGTCTGTAGAAAAACATCAATACGTTTCGATTACTTTAACTTCTCAGCTGAAAAAGATTCAAAGCCAATTACTTCTAAAAAAAAAGCGTGGTTTTATGATGTACGTATATTGATGTGCGTTGCTCTTACTTCATTCCATCTTTCTACTGGAATAAGGAATCTCATATTGCAGTATATTTTATGTTAACCACGACCTTTTTCAATAGAACATTAGTTATAGTAATGTAAAAGATATGTAAAATTTATGTAAGAAGGATATCACAAATTGAAGCAAAATAAGACGATTGCTGCTGGAGCATTTTTCAAGTGCACAGTCTTCGCCAGTAAACAAAGTGGCCGGAAAACTTAGAAACCAGTATTTCACTTATTGACATGCAGCGCGACTCTTGTTGGATTCGCGAACAATAAACCACACGGCTGACTCTAGGTCGTGTCAAGTGGGATGAAAAATGCAAGCAGCCGCGGATCTGGGGCAGTCGGGGAGGCAACGATTGCGCTCGGGAAATGGCGAAGGGTGAGGGGTTGAACGCCCCACATGGGGGTAGCCACTGACCTCAGGGGATGCAAACGATTCCGGCGCAGTCGACAGGTTGCACTGGGGGATGGATTCTCTATATGGATGACCTCAAACTTGACGGAAAATATGGAAAAGAAATTGTGTCTCTCCTAAACGTAAAATATTCAGCAGTGACACGAAAAAGGGGTCAGTGGCGAGGAAAGGAACTCCAAATAAGAAGAAAGTGAGAAGAACAACCGGGGCAGTATTTTTCAAGAATCTAAACATTCGCCGAGTTGGAAACAAGTCACGACAAAGTGAAATAAAATATCTATGGGGGAACACGATAAGTCAACGCATTTGAAGCAAAAAGATGGAGAGTGAAAAACCATCCCGGTGTCTTGGTGGGTTTCGTGGACTACAAAATAAAAATACACAGAATAATTGATGGAAAAGTTTGCTTTGTGATGGTATATTGTAAAATTTCCTTCGATCTCTATTGTTGAATTCATTCACACATCAAAATGGGAAACTGCAGTTTCGTTAAAACTCCATATTTTCAAGCAATCTACTGTTAACTTAGTAACCCATAACGTAGTTAACCCATAACGTAGTAAGGAAACTAGGCGCTAAGATTGTATTGTAAATAAATGAAGAGATAATAAGTAAAAAAAAAATTTCAATAACCAACAATATCTGGAAAGAGTGAAAAATTATATGAATTAAAACGTTAAGCAAAAATTACTTCGACTATTATAGATGACATCGAAATAAGAGTAATCTTATCACAAGCTTTCTACATCGCAACTTTGAAACAGCTACATTCTACGACAAGAACACAAATTACCTCATTTTATATTATTAAAAAAATTCTGCGAGAAAAAAATATCGAAAAATATTTTCTTTTGTTGTCTGATATACGGTCAGTTATGCTTAGTGTGGTGGAAAGAAGTCTTGATACTCGAATTTGAGCATAATTAAAACGTTGACCCGTTTCTCCACACATAAAAATGAGTTATCTTTAAATTTTATTGCAAATATAAATTTAAAAAGTGCCGATTACTCTCGTTCAATCGGTTTTGAAAATTCATTGATTAGAAACCGCTAATTCGATCACAGTTAAATTTTAATACAATCTGCAAACACGTATTGTTTAAAGATTTACCGAGTTTGAAACTTATATAATGTGAAATAAAAAAGTTCTTATAAAATTAGTACAACGTTTTCTCGATTCTCAATGGTCGTAAATTTATTACAATATTTATTTCCCGTCACGGGCGTGAAAAAGTTACCTAGACATAAATGGTAAAATGTAAGTTTTTTCAATGAGCTTTACCTTAGTATATCTGCCAGTTCGAGAAGGAGAGGAGGAAACATTTGAATACTTTACGTAAAAATAATCTTTTTTCACCTTTCATTTAGGAAAAGTAGAAATTTGTGACTTGCTATTTATTTATTTATTTATTTATTTGTACAATAACTACAGTAAATCCCAAAACAGCTATTTTGAAAATAACATAATTGTTATTAAATTACACATAAGTACAAGATACAAAACGCATATACAAATAATAATAATAATACATAGGCGTAATAGTAATGAAATAACTTATTGTATGAGCTACAACTAATGAGAAAAAAATTGACATTATTGTGAAAAGAAAGTGGTTTCTATTCTACACACAACTAAATCTAAAAAATCTTATTCTATACAAAACTAACACTAGAAAACCCTATTTATTTGATTCAACGCCAGATTAACATTAGAATTAAACAGTTCTATATCAGATTTATACATATTAAGAAAGCTGAACGTTTTAAACAAAGAAAAATTATAGAAAATTGAAATAGCGAGGACCAAAAAATCTCTATGGAAGGCCGTAAATTATTCCTAGGGATGTACAATTTAATTACTTAATAAAAAGGAACTGTCCACTAAACTGTGTTAAACCTTGTATAGGAACAATATATTGGATTCACTTCTTGTTGAAAGGGAGTCAAAAGAATACAAACCTCTTAAAATATTTGTTGAAAACTTTCTAACGCAAGCAACGTTTAACTTTTTGAAATATAGATATCTTAGTAATTTATTTTGTACTATTTCAATTGCAGAAACACTTTAAAGTGAAAATGGATCCCAAATTGCGGCACAGTATTCTAATCTACTTCTAACAAATGAATAATACAATTTTATGACAGTATCAACGGAAACAAAAAACTTGGTGTTTCGAATTACAAAGCCCAGCATCCTGTAAGAACTATTAATAACTGAATTCAAATGAATGTCAAACTTAAATGATGAATCAAAAATTACTCCAAGAACTTTTATGTGAGTTAAAGTTTGCAGCATTACCCCATCAATTAAATATCCATGGGGAGTGATTTCCTATTTCCTTGAATATGAAACGACCATTTATTTATATTCAGTAGTAAATTGTTATTCGAACACCACAAGGCAAGCAAATTAAGAGATGACTGTAGTAAAGATATATCCCTATCATTATTGATTACCTTCTACAACTTTAAGTCAACAGCATATAAGACATTTAGATTCTGTAATGATTTCAGGTAAATCATTAATAAAAATTAAGAAAAGTAAGGGACCGAGATTAGACCCCTGGGAAACGCCATTAGTGCTGGAGTAAATCTTTGATTTTGAGTTAGATATAGTAACGAATTGAGAATGATTTTTTAGGTAAGACGCAATACAACTGGCAAATTCTTCAGACAGATCAAATGACAATAACTTATTTACGAGAATTGAATGGTTAACTTTGTCGATTGCCTTTGAAAAATCAATATAAACTACATCTACCCTTCCACCAATGTCCAGTTCGGATGATATATCGAACGCAAATTCCATAAGTTAGAAACAGTTTATCTATGAGGNCGCAAATTCCATAAGTTAGAAACAGTTTATCTATGAGGAAGAAATCCATGCTGTTGTGGAGATATTTTAGATTTGATAGTAGAATATATGTATTTGTAAAGAATAGTTTTAAAAACTTTTGCGAAGGAATTTAATAATGAAATAGGAAGATAATTTTCAATGTTTTCAATCTTACCAGATTTAAAAATGGGCACCACTTACGCTTCTTTCCATTTTTGAGGGAACACACAAGTATATAGAGAAATATTAAACAAATAACACAGAGGCTCAGCCAAGACCTGAGAACAACCCTTTACAACATAGCTAGGAATACTATCAGGACCAGATTTTTTAGGCTGTAATTTTTTGATAGCAGCTAGGATTTCAGGCATAGTAAATAAAACTGTTTATTGGTTTTATTGGAAATATTATTCAGAGGAACCCTATTACCTACAAGCTCAGCATTAAACACCGATCTAAAAAAAATTAACATTAATATTTTTCCTGAGGTCTTGAAATAAATTATCGTGATATTTAGAAAACTTTCTTTTCCTAGCTGTCCTATTTTTTAGATTTATTGAATTAATTATATCCTTTGTAAACCAACAAGGGAACTTACTTTTGAAAATATAAGCATTTTTGGGAACGCATTGATCAAAAACAGAAAAGATCAAACTGTAAAACTCATTTAAAGCTTCATTTACATCATTTATGCTATATATTGAATCCCAGTTACATTCTTTTAGTCTTGTATACATATTCAAAAAGTTAGCTTCTTTGTAACAATAATATGAAAAATTAATTATAAATTTTTTATTGATTTTATTATGATCAAAGTACTTACAATCTAAGTTAATAAGCAATGAGGGGTGAAAGTCGTCAAGAGGTAACAGAGGACAATCACACTGACTGACAGAGACGAAACAATGCTAATAACTAAATCAAGAGTAGAACTATTACAATGAAGAATATTATTGTGCAATGTAGGATTATACAGGGACATTAAATTATACATATTTTTAACTATTGCGCCAGTCATCAACATATTACAATGTACTCCATTAATTTTAGGTAAGTTAAAATCTCCTCATATCAACAAATCTTGAAACATAGATTTATTTTCAAAGTTGTCAAAGGATGAAAAGAAATCATCGGACAAACTACGAGGGTTTTTGGGCAGGAAATAAACAACATTCACACAGATAATTGTGTGGCAGTGAGGCATGCGAACCTGTAGCCAGATAGACTGAAGGTCACGCGGAAACAGCTGATCACCAACTGCTACAATGAGCTGACTGACATGCAGTCGCCGGTGAACAGCCAACTATACCCCCCTCCCCGCTCCATTCCACTTCGCCGCGCTTCTCTGTCTCGCCTGATAACAACATACCAATCATCAAATAATTCACTACTACTGATTCCATCCATCAATCAAGTCTCAGTTAAGGCAATAATGTCGAGCTGCTCACTTAATACTGATTCAAAGAGAGTATGGCTTTTGGTTCGCAAACCTCTAACATTCTGGTAATAAACCGTTAACTTTCTATCCATAATAGCTTAAATTAAAATAATAACAAAACATCTTCAAAAGAAACTACACTAATAGACCGAAAATTAACAACAACAAAAAGGAAAAAAAAAGAAATTAACAACAACAAAAAGGAAAAAAAAGAAATTAACAACAACAAAAAGGAAAAAAAAGAAAATAACAATAACAAAATTAACGAACAATAAACTCGCTAAATGATATCTCATTGAACAGTCGTTCTAATATTTTAATAAAGTTTTTACTGTTTGTACATTTGTTGTATTTTAATTTCACCCCAGACTTTGCATGTGTATATCTTTCTTAGTAAGAATGCATGTAATATATGAATGTATTTGACAGATTTTGCAAGCTAACTGTTAGTTATATTAAGTAACATTCTGAATATAATACGACTCATGTATTTTTGTGGTGTGTTTCATCTTCTGTATTGTCATAAGATTTGGATTTTTGAATTAACTATTAACATATATCACATTTCATTTTGATTCATCTACATTTTTGACCACAGTATCTATCTAATTTCAATTTATATTCCAATTTTATTTTATGTCTGATTTTATAATGCTACTGATACTTTAAATTATGGCAGTTTGTATTATATAATGTGTGTAAACTATGTATACTATGCCTGCAAATAAATAAATAAAAATAAACAATATTAACCTAATACAATTACCAATTAAACACACTGCTAACGTAAATTGTAAATAGAGTATACATAAACTACATCCATTTTACAATACTATATGGCGTAGTGCCTAACGCGCTCGCCTTCTA
>NNCF01128042.1:1590-22830 GCA_002313205.1 Laupala kohalensis
CAATTTTTCGAAAATTTCGAAAAATAATTTGAGGTCATTTTTGGCGGTTAGAGACTTATATTTTTGGAATAAAGTCAAAAGAAATTTCAGTAACAATTTCAACTTATTTTTCTATTTCTCTCAAACATTTTGCAATACACTGGGTCTGTTATGATAGGAATACCATCAGGAAATCGTGGAAAAATGAAAAATGCCAAGGATTCTGTTTAATAATAATGTATGAAAACAAACTTTTATCGCGTGCAGCGTTGTTTGTATCTCACTTTAATTTTTACCATAATCTACTCTTAAAGAGGCTTCATTCCGAAAGAGGGTAACGTGAAAAAAAGGCAAAAACTGGCTATACGACAAAGAAAACTAAAATTTTTCAAAAAATTTGGAAAAATTATTTGAGGTCTTTTTTGGCGTTTAGAGACTTATATTTTTGGAACAAACTCGAAAAAAATTTAGTAAAAATTTCTATTTTTTTTCTGTTTCTATAAATGTTTTGCAATACATTGGGTCTGTTATGATAGGAATACCATCAGGAATACGTAGAAAAATGAAAAATGCCATGGATTCTGTTAAATAATAATGAATGACAACAGACTTTTATCGCGTGCTGCGTTGTTTGTATCTCACTTTCATTGTTACGATAATCTAGTCATTATGAGGCTTCATTCCGAAAAAGATTATCGTAAAAAAACGCAAAAACTGACTATACGACAAAGAAAACTTCAATTTTTCGAAAATTTCGAAAAATAATTTGAGGTCATTTTTGGCGGTTAGAGACTTATATTTTTGGAATAAACTCAAAAAAAATTTCAGTAAAAATTTCAACTTATTTTTCTGTTTCTCTCAAATATTTTGCAGTACACTGGGTCTGTTATGATAGGAATACCATCAGAAATACGTAGAAAAATGAAAAATGCCAGGAATTCTGTAAAATAATAATGAATGACAACAGACTTTTATCGCGTGCTGCGTTGTTTGTATCTCACTTTCATTGTTACCATAATCTACTCATTAAGACGCTTCACTCCGAAAGAGAGTACTGTAAAAAATAACGCAAAAGCTGACTATACGACAAATAAAACTTCAATTTTCGAAAATTAATTTGAGGTCAATTTTGGCGGTTAGAGACTTATAATTTTAGAATAAACTCAAAAAAAATTTCAGTAAAAATTTCAACTTATTTTTCTGTTTCTCTCAAATATTTTGCAATACACTGGGTCTGTTATGAAAGGAATACCATTAGAAATACGTAGAAAAATGAAAAATGCCAGGGAATCTGTTAAATAATAATGAATGACAACAGACTTTTAACGCGTGCTGCATTGTATGAACTTCACTTTCATTGTTACCATAATCTACTCATTAAGACGATTTATTCCGAAAGAGAGTAACGTAAAAAAACGCAAAAACTGACTATACTACAAAGAAAATTACAATTTTTCAAATATTTCGAAAAATAATTTGAGGTCATTTTTGGCGGTTAGAGACTTATATTTTGGGAATAAACTCAAAAAAATTTTCAGTAAAAATTTCAATTTTTTTTCTGTATCTCTCAAATGTTTTGAAATACACTGAGTCTGTTATGATTGGAATACCATCAGAAATACGTAGAAAAATGAAAAATGCCAGGGATTCTGTTATATAATAATGAATGACAACAGACTTTTATCGCGCGCCGCCGTGTTTTTATCTCACTTTCATTGTCACCTAATCTACTCATTAAGACGCTTCATTCCGAAAGAGAGTAACGTAAAAAAACGCCAAAACTGACTATACGACAAAGAAAATTTCAATTTTTCGAAAATTTCGAAAAATAATTTGAGGTCATTTTTGGAGGTTAGAGATTTATATTTTTGTAATAACTTAAAAAAAATTTCAGTAAAAATTTCAACTTATTTTTCTGTTTCTCTCAAATATTTTGCAATACACTGGGTCTGTTATGATTGGAATACCATCAGGAATACGTAGAAAAATGAAAAATGCCATGGATTCTGTTAAATAATAATGAATGACAACAGACTTTTATCGCGTGCTGCGTTGTTTGTATCTCACTTTCATTGTTACGATAATCTAGTCATTATGAGGCTTCATTCCGAAAAAGATTATCGTAAAAAAACGCAAAAACTGACTATACGACAAAGAAAACTTCAATTTTTCGAAAATTTCGAAAAATAATTTGAGGTCATTTTTGGCGGTTAGAGACTTATATTTTTGGAATAAACTCAAAAAAAATTTCAGTAAAAATTTCAACTTATTTTTCTGTTTCTCTCAAATATTTTGCAATACACTGGGTCTGTTATGATAGGAATACCATCAGGAATACGTAGAAAAATGAAAAATGCCAGGGATTCTGTTAAATAATAATGAATGACAACAGACTTTTATCGCGTGCTGCGTTGTTTGTATCTCACTTTCATTGTTACCATAATCAACTCATTAAGACGCTTTATTCCGAAAGAGAGTAACGTAAAAAACGCAAAAACTGACTATACGACAAAGAAAAATTTCAATTATTCAAAAATTTCGGAAAATAATTTGAGGTCATTTTTGGCGGTTAGAGACTTATATTTTTGGAATAAACTCAAAAAAAATTTCAGTACAAATTTCAATTTTTTTTCTGTATTTCTCAAATGTTATGCAATACACTGGGTCTGTTATGATAGGAATACCATCAGGAATACGTAGAAAAATGAAAAATGCCATGGATTCTGTTAAATAATAATGAATGACAACAGACTTTTATCGCGTGCTGCGTTGTTTGTATCTCACTTTCTTTGTTACGATAATCTAGTCATTATGAGGCTTCATTCCGAAAAAGATTATCGTAAAAAAACGCAAAAACTGACTATACGACAAAGAAAACTTCAATTTTTCGAAAATTTCGAAAAATAATTTGAGGTCATTTTTGGCGGTTAGAGACTTATATTTTTGGAATAAACTCAAAAAAAATTTCAGTAAAAATTTCAACTTATTTTTCTGTTTCTCTCAAATATTTTGCAATACACTGGGTCTGTTATGAAAGGAATACCATCAGGAATACGTAGAAAAATGAAAAATGCCAGGGATTCTGTTAAATAATAATAAATGACAACAGACTTTTATCGCGTGCTGCGTTGTTTGTATCTCACTTTCACTGTTACCATAATCTACTCTTAAAGAGACTTCATTCCGAAAGAGCGTAACGTAAAAAAACGCAAAATCTGACTATACGACAAAGAAAATTTCAATTTTTCGAAAATTTCGAAAAATAATTTGAGGTCATTTTTTGCGGTTAGAGACTTATATTTTTGGAATAAATTAAAAAAAAAATTTCAGTAAAAATTTCAATTTTTTTTCTGTATCTCTCTAATGTTTTGCAATACACTGGGTCTGTTATGATTGGAATACCATCATAAATACGATCAGGAATACGTAGAAAGTTGTAAAATGCCAGGGATTCTTTTAAATAATAATGAATGACAACAGACTTTTATCGCGTGCCGCCGTGTTTGTATCTCACTGTCATTGTTACCATAATCTACTCATTAAGACGCTTCATTCCGAAAGAGAGTAACGTAAAAAAACGCCAAAACTGACTATACGATAAAGAAAATTTCAATTTTTCGAAAATTTCGAAAAATAATTTGAGGTCATTTTTGGCGGTTAGAGACTTATATTTTTGGAATAAACTCAAAAAAAATTTCTGTAAAAATTTCAACTTATTTTTCTGTTTCTCTCAAATATTTTGCAATACACTGTGTCTGTTATGATAGGAATACCATTAGAAATACGTAGAAAAATGAAAAATGCCAGGGAATCTGTTAAATAATAATGAATGACAACAGACTTTTAACGCGTGCTGCATTGTATGAACTTCACTTTCATTGTTACCATAATCTACTCATTAAGACGATTTATTCCGAAAGAGAGTAACGTAAAAAAACGCAAAAACTGACTATACTACAAAGAAAATTACAATTTTTCAAATATTTCGAAAAATAATTTGAGGTCATTTTTGGCGGTTAGAGACTTATATTTTGGGAATAAACTCAAAAAAATTTTCAGTAAAAATTTCAATTTTTTTTCTGTATCTCTCAAATGTTTTGAAATACACTGAGTCTGTTATGATTGGAATACCATCAGAAATACGTAGAAAAATGAAAAATGCCAGGGATTCTGTTATATAATAATGAATGACAACAGACTTTTATCGCGCGCCGCCGTGTTTTTATCTCACTTTCATTGTCACCTAATCTACTCATTAAGACGCTTCATTCCGAAAGAGAGTAACGTAAAAAAACGCCAAAACTGACTATACGACAAAGAAAATTTCAATTTTTCGAAAATTTCGGAAAATAATTTGAGTTCATTTTTGGCGGTTAGAGACTTATAATTTTGGAATAAACAAAAAAAATTCAGTAAAAATTTCAATTTTTTTTCTGTATCTCTTTAATGTTTTGCAATACACTGGGTCTGTTATGATTGGAATACCATCAGGAATACGTAGAAAATTGTAAAATGCCAGGGATTCTTTTAAATATTAATGAATGACAACAGACTTTTATGGCGTGCTGCGTTGTATGAACCCCACTTTCATTGTTACTATAATCTACTCATTATGACGCTTCATTCCGAAAGAGTAACGTAAAAAAACTGACTATACGACAAAGAAAATTACAATTTTACGAAAATTTGAAAAATAATTTGAGGTCATTTTTGGCGGTTAGAGACTTATATTTTTGGAATAAACTCAATAAAAATTTCTGTAAAAATTTCAACTTATTTTTCTGTTTCTCTCAAATATTTTGCAATACACTGGGTCTGTTATGATAGGAATACCATCAGGAAAACGTTGAAAAATGAAAAATGCCAAGGATTCTGTTAAATAATAATGTATGAAAACAAACTTTTATCGCGTTCAGCGTTCTTTGTATCTCACTTTCATTGTTACCATAATCTACTCTTTAAGAGGCTTCATTCCGAAAGAGAGTAACGTAAAAAACGCAAAAACTGACTATACGACAAAGAAAACTTCAATTTTTCGAAAATTTCGAAAAAAAAATTTAGGGTCATTTTTGGCAGTTAGAGACTTATATTTTTGGAATTAACTCAAAAAAAATTTCAGTAAAAATTTCAATTTTTTTTGTGTATCTCTGAAATGTTTTGCAATACACTGGGTCTGTTATGATAGGAATACCATCAGGAATACGTAGAAAAATGAAAAATGCCATGGATTCTGTTAAATAATAATGAATGGCAACAGACTTTTATCGCGTGCTGCGTTGTTTGTATCTCACTTTCATTGTTACCATAATATATTCATTAAGACGCTTCACTCCGAAAGAGTACTGTAAAAAAACGCAAAAACTGACTATACGACAAATAAAAGTTCAATTTTCGAAAATTAATTTGAGGTCAATTTTGGCGGTTAGGGACTTATAATTTTAGAATAAACTCAAAAAAAATTTCAGTAAAAATTTCAACTTATTTTTCTGTTTCTCTCAAATATTTTGCAATACACTGGGTCTGTTATGAAAGGAATACCATCAGGAATACGTAGAAAAATGAAAAATGCCAGGGATTCTGTTAAATAATAATAAATGACAACAGACTTTTATCGCGTGCTGCGTTGTTTGTATCTCACTTTCATTGTTACCATAATCTACTCTTAAAGAGGCTTCATTCCGAAAGAGAGTAACGTAAAAAAACGCAAAATCTATGACTATACGACAAAGAAAATTTCAATTTTTGGAAAATTTCGAAAAATAATTTGAGGTCATTTTTGGCGGTTATAAACTTATATTTTTGGAATAAACTCAAAAAAAATTTCTGTAAAAATTTCAACTTATTTTTCTGTTTCTCTCAAATATTTTGCAATACACTGGGTCTGTTATGATAGGAATACCATCAGGAATACGTAGAAAAATGAAAAATGCCATGGATTCTGTTAAATAATAATGAATGGCAACAGACTTTTATCGCGTGCTGCGTTGTTTGTATCTCACTTTCATTGTTACCATAATATATTCATTAAGACGCTTCACTCCGAAAGAGTACTGTAAAAAAACGCAAAAACTGACTATACGACAAATAAAAGTTCAATTTTCGAAAATTAATTTGAGGTCAATTTTGGCGGTTAGGGACTTATAATTTTAGAATAAACTCAAAAAAAATTTCAGTAAAAATTTCAACTTATTTTTCTGTTTCTCTCAAATATTTTGCAATACACTAGGTCTGTTATGAAAGGAATACCATCAGGAATACGTAGAAAAATGAAAAATGCCAGGGATTCTGTTAAATAATAATAAATGACAACAGACTTTTATCGCGTGCTGCGTTGTTTGTATCTCACTTTCATTGTTACCATAATCTACTCTTAAAGAGGCTTCATTCCGAAAGAGAGTAACGTAAAAAAACGCAAAATCTATGACTATACGACAAAGAAAATTTCAATTTTTGGAAAATTTCGAAAAATAATTTGAGGTCATTTTTGGCGGTTATAAACTTATATTTTTGGAATAAACTCAAAAAAAATTTCTGTAAAAATTTCAACTTATTTTTCTGTTTCTCTCAAATATTTTGCAATACACTGGGTCTGTTATCATAGGAATACCATCAGGAATACGTAGAAAAATTCAAGTGATTCTGTTAATTAATAATGAATGACAACAAATTTTTATGGCGTGCTGCGTTGTTTGTATCTAACTTCCATTGTTAATATAATCTACTTATTAAGACGCTTCATTCCGAAAGAGTAACGTAAAAAAACGCAAAAACTGGCTATACGAGTAAGAAAACTAAAATTTTTCGAAAATTTCGAAAAATTATTTGAGGTCTTTTTTGGCGGTTAGAGACTTATATTTTTGGAATAAATTAAAAAAAATTTAGTAAAAATTTCTATTTTTTTTGTTTCTCTGAAATGTTTTGCAATACACTGGGTCTGTTATGATAGGAATACCATCAGAAATACGTAGAAAAATGAAAAATGCCATGGATTCTGTTAAATAATAGTAAATGACAACAGACTTTTATCGCGTGCTGAGTTGTTTGTATCTCACTTTCATTGTTACCATAATCTACTCTTAAAGAGGCTTCATTCCGAAAGAGAGTAACGTAAAAAAACGCAAAAACTGACTATACGACAAAGAAAACTTCAATATTTCGAAAAATAATTTGAGGTAATTTTTGGCGGTTGGAGACTTATATTTTTGGAATAAATTCAAAAAATTTTACAAAAATTTTCAACTTTTTTTCTTTTTACCTCAAATATTTTTTAATACATTGTGTCTGTGATTATTAGAATAAAATAGAAATATGTTGAAAAAATGTAATAAGCCAGAGATTCTGTTGAATTTCAATGAAACACAACTGTCCTCTATCGTGTGTCGCCGTGTGTGTATCTTACTTTGATTGTTCTTATATTCTAGACATGAGAAAGCTACATACCGAAAGAGAGTAACGTAAAAATCGAAAAAGCTGACTATACGCGAAAGAAATATTCAATTTTTTAAAAAGTTTGTAAAAATATTATAGGTCATTTTTGGCGGTTAGTGACTTCTATATTTGGAATAAATTCAAAAAATTTTACAAAAATTTTCTACTTTTTTTTCTTTTTACCTCAAATATTTTTTAATACATTGTGTCTGTGATTATTAGAATAAAATCAGAAATACGTTGAAAAAATGTAATAAGCCAGAGATTCTGTTGAATTTCAATGAAACACAACTGTCCTATATCGGGTGTCGCCGTGTGTGTATCTTACTTTCATTGTTATCATATTCTAGTCATGAGAAAGCTACATACCGAAAGAGAGTAACATAAAAATCGAAAAAGCTGACTATACGCGAAAGAAATATTCAATTTTTTAAAAATGTTGTAAAATTATTATAGGTCATTTACGGCGGTTAGGGACTTATTTTTTAGGAATAAACTCAAAAAAAATTTACTAATATATTCAACTTTTTTTTTGTTTAAATAATTTTCAAACCACTGTGTCTATTATTAGATTTACGTAAAATATACGGAAAGAGTTACGTAAAAAACGGAAAAGCTGACTATACGCGGAAAAAAATTTCAATTTCTAAAAAAATTTGTAAAATATATTGAGGCCATTTTTGGCGGTTAGTGACATATTCTTGGATTAAACTAAAAAAAAATTACTAAAATAAANTTTTACCTCAAATATTTTTCAATGCACTGTGTGTGTGTTTATAAGAATAACATCAGGAGTACGTAGAAAAATGTAATAAGCCAGAGATTCTGTTAAAACTCAATAAAACACAACTGTCTTATATCGCGTGTCGCCGTGTTTGTATCTCACTTTGATTGTTATCATAATCTAGTCAAAAAACCCTACATATGGAAGAGAGTAACGTAAAACAACGGAAAAGCTGACTATACGAGAAAAAATATTTCAATATTTTGAAAATTTTGTAAAAAAATTTGGTCATTTTTGGCGGTTAGGGACTTATATTTTTGGAATAAACTCAAAAAAAATTTACTAAAATATTCATCTTTTGTTTGTTTTTATCTCAAATATTTTGTAATACACTGCGTCTGTGTTTATAAGAATAACATCAGGAGTACGTAGAAAAATGTAATACTCCACAGACATTTCCAACTCCACAGACATTTCTAACTCCACAGACATTTCTAACTCCACAGACATTTCTAACTCCACAGACATTTCTAACTCCACAGACATTTCTAACTCCACAGACATTTCTAACTCCACAGACATTTCTAACTCCACAGACATTTCTAACTCCACAGACATTTCTAACTCCACAGACATTTCTAACTCCACAGACATTTCTAACTCCACAGACATTTCTAACTCCACAGACATTTCTAACTCCACAGACATTTCTAACTCCACAGACATTTCTAACTCCACAGACATTTCTAACTCCACAGACATTTCTAACTCCACAGACATTTCTAACTCCACAGACATTTCTAACTCCACAGACATTTCTAACTCCACAGACATTTCTAACTCCACAGACATTTCTAACTCCACAGACATTTCTAACTCCACAGACATTTCTAACTCCACAGACATTTCTAACTCCACAGACATTTCTAACTCCACAGACATTTCTAACTCCACAGACATTTCTAACTCCACAGACATTTCTAACTCCACAGACATTTCTAACTCCACAGACATTTCTAACTCCACAGACATTTCTAACTCCACAGACATTTCTAACTCCACAGACATTTCTAACTCCACAGACATTTCTAACTCCACAGACATTTCTAACTCCACAGACATTTCTAACTCCACAGACATTTCTAACTCCACAGACATTTCTAACTCCACAGACATTTCTAACTCCACAGACATTTCTAACTCCACAGACATTTCTAACTCCACAGACATTTCTAACTCCACAGACATTTCTAACTCCACAGACATTTCTAACTCCACAGACATTTCTAACTCCACAGACATTTCTAACTCCACAGACATTTCTAACTCCACAGACATTTCTAACTCCACAGACATTTCTAACTCCACAGACATTTCTAACTCCACAGACATTTCTAACTCCACAGACATTTCTAACTCCACAGACATTTCTAACTCCACAGACATTTCTAACTCCACAGACATTTCTAACTCCACAGACATTTCTAACTCCACAGACATTTCTAACTCCACAGACATTTCTAACTCCACAGACATTTCTAACTCCACAGACATTTCTAACTCCACAGACATTTCTAACTCCACAGACATTTCTAACTCCACAGACATTTCTAACTCCACAGACATTTCTAACTCCACAGACATTTCTAACTCCACAGACATTTCTAACTCCACAGACATTTCTAACTCCACAGACATTTCTAACTCCACAGACATTTCTAACTCCACAGACATTTCTAACTCCACAGACATTTCTAACTCCACAGACATTTCTAACTCCACAGACATTTCTAACTCCACAGACATTTCTAACTCCACAGACATTTCTAACTCCACAGACATTTCTAACTCCACAGACATTTCTAACTCCACAGACATTTCTAACTCCACAGACATTTCTAACTCCACAGACATTTCTAACTCCACAGACATTTCTAACTCCACAGACATTTCTAACTCCACAGACATTTCTAACTCCACAGACATTTCTAACTCCACAGACATTTCTAACTCCACAGACATTTCTAACTCCACAGACATTTCTAACTCCACAGACATTTCTAACTCCACAGACATTTCTAACTCCACAGACATTTCTAACTCCACAGACATTTCTAACTCCACAGACATTTCTAACTCCACAGACATTTCTAACTCCACAGACATTTCTAACTCCACAGACATTTCTAACTCCACAGACATTTCTAACTCCACAGACATTTCTAACTCCACAGACATTTCTAACTCCACAGACATTTCTAACTCCACAGACATTTCTAACTCCACAGACATTTCTAACTCCACAAACATTTGGAATTGCACAATTATTTGTGTATATACCCAATTATTTGTGTGTATACACTAATATTTGTATATACACAAATATTTTATTTACGCAAGTATTTGTGTACACACTTATTTTATATACACAAGTATTTTATATACACTAGTATTTTTAAATACACATGTATTTGTAAATACACATGTATTTGTAAATACACATGTATTTGTAAATACACATGTATTTGTTAATACACAAGTATTTGTAAAGACACAAGTATTTGTAAAGACACAAGTATTTGTAAAGACACAAATAATGTCGTAGGCACTATCCTGTCCTTTCTCATGTAAGATATAAGTTTTATATTTTTAATTTCGAAGTCGAAAACTCAATGTAAGATTGTATAAATTTTTGTTAAAAGCATTTATTTATGTGCATCTTCGTGTAAAAATTGTGGATAATTAAGAAAGTTATAAGAAAGAAACTAACTCTACGCGTTCTCCAAATTAGGATGAGATTGCCGATTTGAAGCAACAACTTCAAATGCAAGGACAACACTTGACTTGTCAGTTGGATCTGGAAAATGCAGCCGTGAAATATCAAGGAAAAATTAAAGAATATCTTCTATTGATTTGCAGGTTTGTATACAAGACTTAGGACAATTGGTATTATTATAAATTTCCAGTGTATATTATTAAAAAATAAATTTGTGCACTTATGTGCGATTCAAGTGAATTTTTTTTGTCATTGAGATGTTTCTTTTTAAAAATTATTCAACGGATCAACAATCTTTCAAAAATGATTTTACGGCCTTTTTCGGATTTTGTGGGGCTATATTACGCATGATTAAGTACAAAATGAATTCGTACAGAATTATCATAAAACAAATTTTTAGCTTAATCATTGAAACATGTAATGCGCCCTGTGCATTAACAAAATTAACCTGATATTTCTGTTTTAGAGAATTCACAAAAAAAATATTGAATGTATATTTCATAATTTTGTTAAAAGTTTGTTATTTTTCTTTCTTTCTGTACATTATAGCGTTTCCGGCTTTGCATAGAAAGTTTCTTACAAGAAAAACATTTCCTATTATGCAAGTTATTATCATCTTTTCAGATTTTCAAAATACCTTAAATTCAGGTGTCTGCTTTATTTGTATACGAAATATTGAAATAATAAACTTGCTCAAGTGTTCAAGGGGGACGGATGATTTAGAATTATTCTGGAGTCCATAAGGCCTTGCCACTGTAGAACCCCTCTTAGCCGGAGACACTGATCGGTTACCCGTTTCGCAGCTTAATCCGAGATTCTCGTTAAAAACCTTTTTCTGTTCAAAAGGTGCCTACAATTTCATTAGGTATACAAGTAAACGAGCTGGCATTGCAACTCGTTTTATTGTACTGTATGTAAATCAATATACATCAACGAACACGAAAAAAACATTCATAGGAAAATAGACAAATGTACATATTGATTCATAGAAACGTCCTCAGAAGCAAGAAGGGAATCAAACTGGCGAACTCCCTCTGCCTCCCCTCTTTTACTTTCAAGGAACTTTTCAGCAGCAGAGACCCGTAAAACAATCAATGTCTCTACCAACCAACTATTTATACGCTGAAAGAGAGAGAGAGAAAATGAAACAGGTCCGCAGGATAGACCGGTTAAGAGGGGTTGATGTATGCACTGTAGAACTTCGTGTATCGTATCTGCATTTTATCCAGATCAGATTTTTGTTCAATTACTTTTACAGTTTTGTTCCCCAGCTACAGTAGATTGTGTTAAAAGCAGTAGATTGTGCGAGACGAAAAATACAATTGTGTTATTTAATACATTCAGTAAACTGTTCTTTGGATTAAATAATGAAATTGATAATACAAAATTAAATATTGCTCGGGGGTGGGGGGGCAAACACCGGATAATATATTTAAAAAACTAGCTGATTTCCCGGCGTTGCCTGACATTTTTTTAGACAAATATACTTTTAATCAGGAAAAATAAAATCTAACTATATAGTAATTTCAAAATACTTTTACTTAATGGTTTTTAAAAACTTCTGAACAACTTCCTAATTTTATAAATTCATAATATAAATTTACAACAAAACTTGACTGTATACACCATCTCGCGGGAGCCGCGTCGGTCGAATTTAAGATTCCGAGGCGTGACGCGGCTGCGCCATTTCATTAAAACACTCTTAATATGTGAACTATTCGTCGAAATTTTACAATTCAAAGACAAAAAAGTACCTTTGACAAATGAAAAATACATGTAATCCAAATAATTTGATTATAATTGATTTCTTCTTCTTTTTTGTGGGGCTTTACGGCCCATGTCGACATCAAAGGTCATTAGAGCTTTAAAGTTCTGTACAGGTAGGGAAAATGCAGTTACGCACTAGGGAGAGCCAACATGACTCTCCCCGCGTGTGGGACTCGTCGAATGATTCAACCCTACCCACTAAAAACCCTCCTGAACTACAACACACCAAAACATATCTCATAACATACATCAACACAAAAATGGAGGGGGGGGCACATAACATGAGGGGGGACAAAAATGAGGGGTAGGACAAAAATGAGAGGAATGAGGAAAATGAAAGATACCCTAGCCCTAATGGCGTCGGAATCGAAAAGAACAAGAGGTGACCAAGGGAGGTCAGAAAAGATAAAGGAAGGAGCATATTCACAAGTAAGTGGAAGTAATGTCAGACTCAGCTCGGGACCCCGTGTTCGCCAAACACGTACTTACTAGATGTTAGTCCCCTGGGGCGAGGTAGGAAAATGAAAGATACCCTAGCCCTAATGGCGTCGGAATCGAAAAGAACAAGAGGTGACCAAGGGAGGTCAGAAAAGATAAAGGAAGGAGCATATTCACAAGTAAGTGGAAGTAATGCCAGACTCAGCTCGGGGTCCCGTGTTCGCCAAACACGTACCTACTAGATGTTAGTCCCCTGGGGGGGGGGACTTTTCTTCTTAATATACTCTCTTCATTTGAAGTATTTTAACACTTCAATTCTTAATAACGTTCTATCGATAATTTGGGTTAATGTTTGTAGATAGACTTATGCACTCAGACTTTTTTGTAGAACTCTAAGCAAAACAATTTCGCCATCCATAATTGTCACTTATCCCTAACAGTTTAGGCAGCGTAAACGAATATAACTATCTTTTTCCCGATTTTATTAACATTTATTTTTAAGAACAATTTATATATTTTTCACCACATTTTTTAAATAAAAAGTAGCCTATGTTCATCCCAGACATTAAAACTATCTCCTTACCAAATTTTATTACGAGTGGTATAGTTGTGATTAAGTAACAAACAGAGAGACTCATTTCCGCGTTACGCATTTATATATTAGTATATATTAGATATGGATTATCCATTTATTGATCACTAAAAAGTCACCAGAAAAATGAAACTATGTTGTATTTTCGACTAAGAAGGAGGCCTCAACAGGATCAAAATTTTTTAAATAGTCATTTGTCGATTTCTAATCGTTGATAAATTATTGGTAGTAGTTATAAAAATAATGTGAAGAAAGTCAAGATTATTTTGCATGGTACTGTATTCACTTTTACATCTCTTCATAAAGACTTATAATATTTTTTTAGACGTTACTAAGTATGGTATAATACCTATAATGTGATTTGAAAACTAGTAGTGCTAAACCATTGCACATACTTTCTCATTCGTTTCTCCATCTGCAATATAGAGTGAAAAAAATTATGTAGTGAAAGAGACATTTCTGGCGTGGCCCTCTATATTTTGGTCGTCTTCCAGTGCTCTGTTCATGCTCAAAGTGATGAACTTATGTCATGTTTGAAATTTGAGAGTAAAATAAACATTCAGAATAATATTTCAAAACAAATAGCGACATATCAGTCTTATAAATATCGTAAATGTAATTTCGTTGTAGACAGCAATTGATGTATTTTCGAATCTGTAGTGTGTTGGCTGTCCTATGTATTTTATCATTATCATATCTTTCATTTCAGTTTACTAACAGTGTATTCTACGTCTGCTTGGTCCATTTACACTGCTAAAATATTATTCAAGCTTCTTGAAACAGTAAACTAATGTGTAAGTGTACCAGACAGTAATTATTTTACTGCGTCTATTCCAAACTTTGAAGCAAAATACCGCTAATGCGGATGTAATGCGTACTAATTCTACTTTACGTACAGAAAATTTAAGCAAAATCGTTGGACCAGTTTTTGAAAAATATTCAAACGTACATGGACCTTCATGTGAAGTGCTCTTTGTGTTCAAGTAAAAAGAAAATTGAAAGCACGTGCATGTGTTAGAAGTAAATTCTACCCTAAATACGAAAAATGACAACAACAAAAATCATTCGGTCAGGAGTGCTGCGCACAGACGGACCGGACCGGACGGACATTATGCCAAAAACAAATTTTTCGGAATCAGGGTTCACCAAAACGGATATTTCCGCAAAAGTCTCGTTTTCGAATTTTTTTTTCTATATACTACGTATATGAGTAAGTAAAAAAAGATTTAGAAAATAATGCAACGTATGGTAATACTTCAAAATGAATAAGGGGGGAGGGAGGGAAAAGTTTGAAAAGGAGGGGGAGATAGTGTTGCCTCGCAATCTGTTTTTTATCAATACTATGAGTATTTTAAACATTTTCTTTCATTTAAACATTTTCAGTAGAATATGTAATACGTGTACAATCCACCATTTATTGTTTTTCTTTTTGTTTTTTAATTCCCCACATAAATAAACTGAATAAACATAATTCCATTGAGTAGTTGTTAAATTCATATTACGCGCACCTCGTTATAGGAATGTGAAGGTGCTGGAAGAAGAACAAGAAATGCTGAAGAAAAGTGTTACCGATGTTTCGAGTGTGAGTGAGAAGATGGAGAAAGGAATCAGCCATTATTCTTGCAAAGAAAAATTGTGGATGAATGAAAAGGAGGATTTGGAAAAGAAAGTTGTTGAACTAGGAGGTACGAATTATTATTCTCATATTCATTTTTCAAACTAACAAGCCTGTTTGCTAGTGGTCTCGAGATTAGAAAAAGAAATATCTATTCGAGTTTATTTTTCAGAGTATACAAGTAATATATAGGGAACTTTCTAATCGCAGTGATTGTGACAACCAAACTTAATACCTTTGAATTGATAATTTTTATTGCCAAACTGCGTATGACCACGTGGGGGATAATAAACTAAGTTACTCCCCAGGAACAAGCAAGGAACCATCCCTTCAATTCCGATCAAGAGCCCAAGGCAGTGGCGAATATTATATTTATAAAAGTATTTAATAAATACGTTCAGTTATACATTTATTATTCCAAAATGAAATTTATATATAATTTGCAGTAAAAATTCCAGATTAATAAAACAAAAGTATATTAATGTCAAAATTCATTTTCACAATTTTTTGGAACATGTCTCATTTTTCATAACTTTTATAGTGTGTGTAATTTGTGTTCCGGATCTATGATGAGTGATACTCAGTCAACAAAGCTCTCAGCATCTCGAAAAAAAAATTTAACGAATCATCAAACAGTGGCGCAAGGGCGATCGCCAAGAATTTGACTTGACTTTGTAAAATACATAAAAGAGCGCGTCCAGCTCTATAAATATTTTTTTCATTTGATTTACGATATCTAGAACACAGAACACTCCAGGATTTACATTACTTGTAACTACTTATCCTTTCCATAGCATTTCGTCCCGTATGGTAAATGATTTTTATATACAGCGCAATGTTATTGTATACAGAAGTGCATTTCATAAGAACCACACAAATGCAAATACAAGACTGAAAACAAAATAAATACTTCTACTGCCATGAAAAACGGTTGATTCCTTGGAAGACAAAATTACCGGGAGGGAAGAGGAGAGCAAAATTGACAAAATTTCGCCCCCCACCCCACCCCAAAGGTCACTTACAGGATCCGCCCCTGACATCAAACACCATTTTTTATTTGAATGCAATCTCTGTGACACCTTTCCATAACTAACCAATTCGCTAAAACAGTTTCATAAAATCAATAAAAGTATAAATACCTCAGTAACTAAAAAAAATACAAATTATTTGAATACGTGAAATTATTTATAGTTGTGAAAACTACACTTCGATATATAAATTAATTCAGGAGATATTTGAGGTGTTACTACTTATTGACGTACTCTGTGTTTACAAATTGCATTTACTATTCAGTTGCATATTCACTTAAAAATAATTTTCACTTTCAAAATTCTTACTTTCGGAAGCTGTTGCTTCCATTGAAACCAGTTTGTTTTTTTAAGTAAGTGGAGTGTGTGGCCGAAAAATAATTACATTAATTTATTGTAGTCAATCAACTGTGAATTCTGGAAATAATTTTCATCTTAAAAATTCTTATTTTCAGCGGAAGTAGATACCCTCAAGTTGCAAATTGCGAAGACAAATACGGAAAGAACTAAATATTATGAAGTAAGTGCTTGTTACTTCCTTTTACTATAACACAGGAGTTTTTGTTATGACAGATTTACCCTTCGTTATGATTTTATTTTGACAAAAATAGCACATTTACGTACAAGAAGAAACTTAGACCAACCATCTCATATTACTATGAGTTTGTAATGTGTAGTAAACAAATTCACATTTCGCTCTAATTTATACGAATTTTGAAAACCTCTTTTAGGACAACGCCACTTCTATGAATAGAACTATTCCCAGCTTAACTCGGGTTATAATAGACTATTTTTGTACTAACTGTAATAAAAGTGCGTATATATCACTCTAGCAAAATGATACTAAGACAAGGAAAATGAAGAATAACCTTGGTAGTGGCCAAGAGGTCGAGGAACTAGGTAAAAAAGCAACAAAAATATATTACACAGGCGTGTCCCGTGCCTTGCAACAGAATACAATAGGAATAGGTTTCTGCTTATTGAGGCTAGTTGTCGCACTAGGGTCTACAAACGGTCAAGAGCGGCCAAAAATTATCCTATACTATTAAGGGGAATCGAAATGGACCTCGCACGTACAGTTATGAGACTTTGATCCCTATATTACGAACAAATTTCGGCGAACTTTAATCTTATTATTTAAAAGGTAATTAAATTATTGCACTTAATATTTTCAAGGCTAAAAGATTGTGAAATAAACAATATTCATTTGAGTTTGACACGGTTACTTTTGACAACGTAGACACTTCACATTGAATGAAAGCTAGCTCTACTAACAAAATACTAACCAGCGAATTCATGTAAAGTAATAATTGACAAAGAAAGAAGAGAATTGTAAGTTTCTTCAAAGTTAAAATGTGTTCCTAGATCTGTTCAATTCAAAAAGAAAATTAAGTAAAGGAGTTAAAAACAAAATTCTATTATTATCTTTTTGAAAACAAAAAAGTAAACATCCAAAGAATACGGTTGTAGACCAACCTTTCCTTTCAATCCTCGATGGAAAATGATCACGCGTTTAGAGTATTTTATTTCAACGTTGACCCCAGTTCACCACCTTTTCCCGGTTGTGTGCGGCAGCGTGCGAAAGTATCATTCTGCTGACACGAGTAAACACCCACGTGTCTACAGCGACAGAAAGTGTGCAAAGAGTCTGCAGAAATGGGTCCCTATTTCAAATGTACTCAAACCAAATTCAAGTTTGGTTCGGGTACGTTGATTATTTTAAATTATAGAATTATCAAAAATCTATCACATTCACACCAATATCGTAAAGACCTGATGAGATCTCGATTTATTTTTCGGACGTTCATTATACTTTCCTTATACCTATGAATAATTGGAAAGTAAAGACCTGAAGAATAAATGATTACCAGTCTGAGGGAAAATACCTTCTTTTAACAGAAGACTGTTCCCCACTGATATGTGTCGTAGGGACGGCGAATACTTTCTCACGGTAGTCACCATGTAGTCAACACTTTTCTCATAAATAAATATGTAGGCCTAATAGTAATGTCTAATATTATAAATAGGGTATATTGTGGGTTACAATGGATATATAATTTTCATTTGTTTACGAATGTGGGAATAAAAGAGGAAAGTACAATTTAAGACAAATGGTTATTTTCTATTTACTCTCTGTATGTGTTCTACCGCGTAAATACGGAGTGTGGAATTCCATAAAATTTCAGTATTACTTACCAACCACCCGAATTCCATAATTATTTTCGTAAATATAAGACTATTCTCCGAAAAGTAGTCTATGCAGCTAAAGTTATGGAAAACGACAGGCATATACTAAAATCGAACAACCGGATGAAAGCCATGTGGAATATTGTTAACAATTACACGTCAACTTCTGAAAATCGCGAAGAAAATGTTTCTTTACTAAACGATGGCAAAATCGTATCAAATCCTCAGGACATCGCAAGAGGAGGAGATAGGTCTAGCGTTACATAATTATTGGAGGGAGACCAAGAGGTATCATTACAGGTGTGTTTTAGAAGTGTTCAAAATGGTAAATGGTGCATTACGTTATTTATGGGTGGTCCTTATAATATATATTCCTGTTTCCCTCTTTCCCACCACCAGGACTCATTGAGAAATGAACTGTACCTAATAGGATGAAAAACATCAATGTACACAACTTGTGACATTCCTAACAATAATTAAAATAATTTTTCAGGGTGTACTTTTGAACTTACAAGTTGATATGCAGAAAGAAAAAGAGAGAAATTTGGGACTTGAGAAGGAGTTGGAAGAAATTCGAAGCACAGAGATGAACTACGAACACAAAATTGAGGAATTCATTCACCAGATGCATGAAAAGAATGAATGCATTGAGTTATTAGAAAAGGAGAAAGCAGATCTTCACAATATGCTAAAACACAATGAGAGGGAGATGGAGTAAGTACTTACTACCTTCCAATGACATTCATTTCTACTTGAAAGAAAAAATGCAAAAGAGATCAATGATTTGAGCAATGGCATCGTTTTGAAAACCAAAATTAGCAGGGTAATGCTTAACTGAAATTAGCATGAGTTTTGGGTCTGGAGAAATTCTACTAATTATAATAGGCTAACTAATTATTTTACCTTTCTTGATCTGTATAATATGTTGCAGGGATCCATATTCAACATCACTTAGTTTCATATTTTTTTATTGTTTCAGAGTGTAAACTCTACCCTTTTCAGTTGTAGCAAGAAATCACAAAATTAGAAAATAGAGCTAAAACTTCATAATCAATGTCTTCATTGCCAATAGGAACCACACATAAATGAGAAAACTTTCCTGTAATTGTGTGTGGTTTTTTTAATTTGTACAGTATGCACAAACTTTAACCTTGCATATATTATTATGAATTTTCTGGTCTTTTGTTGTTTCAGAATTATGGAAAGAAAACACAGATATGAACTGGATTATGCTAAACAAAAGCCCCTTGCTTTTAGTTGTGAAACACAAACTGAAAGCAAATGGCAAGAGTCAACTTCAGATTCTAAGAAAAGTCACCCCGATTGTGCTCTTTGTCGGACAAGAGCTCAGGGTACTTATTTACACAAACGACGAAACATTAGACCTAGCACACCTTATGTTTATCCTAATTCAGGTCAGTCAAGCATAATATGTATTCCATCAAGCCAAAACACAGATGGGAATGACTGCGATCCATTTGTGTATCAATACAATCAGCCAACACTCACCTCTTACAGTCACTCTCCCAATTACGATCAGAACTTATACGGGGAGGCAATTTCTATGGATTCGCTCAGTCAGTATGATGACTACTATGATAACCAATGGTTCACTCGTAGAAAGGATCCGAGCAACTACCAAAATGAAAATTCCAACAAAAATTTTCAGAGTGGCAATATCAATGATGTTAAGCCAAATAAAGAAGAAGCTCTATTCAATGTACCCGAAGAAAGTATTACTCAAACCAAAACAACTGATGCTGATACAAATAATTTAGAACCACAATCAGTCATCAAATGCATCTTGAACAACACTTTAGAAACTTCAAAAATCTTCGAAAATCTGAATGAAGATACCGATAAAGATGAAAACAAACATTGTGCTACAGGAACAGAATACATAGAAAATGTTGAACTAAAAGATAATAAAACTAAACGAAATGTATCGCTTCTACACTCCAGCGATAAGGAACTAGAAAATATAAAACAATTAAATGCATCAAGCTCAAAAGATATTTCTTCAAATACTCAATATCCATTGCATGAAACTAATCATTCCAATCACTCATCAAATGCTGATAAGGTAAGTAGGTCAATTAACAGGAATTACATAATTTACATTAATTAAAACATGACTATGTATCCTGCAGATGTACAAAATTCACACCAGAATGCAACCTGAGCACTTAAAACTAAATTTAAAAACAAATAAAATTAATATAATTATTTATGAAGTACTAATAAAGTACCATTATGGCACTTGGAAAATAAATTGTTAGGTAACATTAGTGATATTGCATTCTTTAGTTGTATTGTTCTTACGTATGTTACTTATATGAAATTTTCATTATGAGTTGGTAGTATTTCTAATGTTGCTGAATTCAGAGTATTGATATCTTGAAGTACATCAGGAAGACAAATTGAAAAATCTGGAGTGCGCCCCACGTAATTTTCCAATCACAATTCATAACGAAAACTCATGTCACTAAACATGCAACATAACACTTCAAATTTAATTAACAGGAATAAAACTTCAAAAGAATATTTTTTATTTATTCAACAAGATGACTTATTTCTAAGATCAATCGGTTTCAAAGTATGTACCATCACAGTACGTGATAAACTTCTAAAAATCTTGAAAATGGCGTGACATACAGGAATGTGGTTCTGCTTCTCCTTTTTTGTGTGTGTGTGTGTGAGGGGCGG
>NNCF01128042.1:30026-54888 GCA_002313205.1 Laupala kohalensis
ATACAGGTTCTCTAGGCTTTGTCTAGGGGCGTGTTTATTGTAACAATAAATCGTGAATTTAGTGTTTTTTCAACTCTTCAAATGATTTATAAACACTATACTCAGAATAATCTATAGTTTGATAATAACTTGTACATGTAAATTTACAAACATATTTGCGATAAATTACAAACATATTGGCATTCTATTAATATTATAATTTGCAGCTAACTTTTTATCTTATCTAGGAACTTTTGCTGAAATTTTTGAATCCGCCTCTGCCTTAGGGCCCTTGATCGGAATTGATGGGATGGTCCCTTGCTTGCTTCCGAAGAGTAAATTAGTGTATTGTCCTCCACGTGGTCAGACACAGTTTGTACTGTTTTTTGACAATAAATTTATTATATTTGTGCAAAACAAAATGACAAATCTAATTGTGTAAAACTGTTTTTAACTACAAACTTTGTTGTGCTCTCCACAGTCATTAAAATTCAGAGGTGTAGAACAACAAATCCAATAGTAGATTATGGGATTGTCCACTTTAAGCAGTTTCTGCAAAATTCAAGTTACAATTTTAACTTTAGTTATAATTTGCCATAAATAAGTGTTTAATCAACAGGCATATGCCACACACTTTATATTTCATTCAATTTACCCCCGATAGGACCGCCAGCGATTTCTTGAAGAGTAGGTTCATTTAGCAAAGATTGAGATGTAAGTAGAAATAAACAATTAAAATATTTAATATGTCATTTTATTTTATGAGGAACCTTTACAATGGGAGAGCATTGCAAGTCCATAAAGTTACATTACATGGTGGTAAGTGCTGGTACACTTACAAGTGATTAAAATAAGTGAGAGTTAGAATACGTTAATATCTCAAGCCAAGGCATTGAATTTTAGACGAAATAAACAAATCTACTGAAGCTCTTGTGCACATAATATTTCTCAAGTGTACATAGCTATCCAGAACTTGAGCTACAAGCATCAATTGAATACTGCATGCTTCAGAACTATTATTAATTCACATTTTATGTCATAAGGTTTACAATAAATATGCAATTTTCAATTATAATTTAATAGATCTTTTAAGGCCCTATTACTCTCAATTATGCAAACAAATTTACAAGATATTCTGAAATAGAAATGGATTTCTTATCATAAATTATTTTCTATATTTTTCTCATTCCCCTCGATTTCTAACTGAAACAAAAATTTCATGTAAATATCATTAAATATTGGCAAGAATCTGTGTACATTTTATGACGTTTGTAGCTCCCATCATATATTCCTCCATTTACCTCCTTACAACATAATTTATAGCTTTAAAATGCTCAAACAATTTTCCAGCATTTGAGAAATGAAAGCTAACTTGCACTTATAAGATAAAACTTATTTGTCACTCACAGCAAATTAATAAGGCAACAATATGTGCCATTACTATAGAATATATGTACAGTAAATATTCAATGTCAAATTATACTAAAAAGAAAAACAAAAACAAATAAACTGTATATCTTTCATAAAGAAAAAAGTTACAATAGACTACAGGAAAAGTGTAGCATAATACAGTTCTGAAATGAGTATACATGAATTTGTAGTTTTTATACATTGTGTACATAAACTGTACAAGTCAATTTTTTTTTGTATCACGGTTACCTTGATGCACTGGTTAGACAATTGGCGGAACTGATGGTTCAAATTTTGGCAAGATTATATCCCAGAGAACATGTAATTCATTGCAGCTCTGTGAATAGTTAGTACATCACCTTTCTGTAATAGGAAAGGATTAAGAATTCCCAAGACATATGTATGATATATATACATATTAACACACTTCGTTAGTTTACATGGGATTGTAAAATATATGAAGTTTTTTGTATATGATATGTTGTATACTGTCATGTTAATGACAATACTCAGTTGTTAGCCAAGCACACTTGCGTTCATTTATTTGATTTATAACTAACTGTCAAATGACTATCCTCAATATAAAAGTTTATTTCACTCTATTTTTATTCATAAATCGTAACAAAGCACAATACATAAATAATGTTCACATATTGTGAGAAGTGTGCACTTGTGAATATGTGCCTCCCTCTTTAGTTGGAGTTCGGCACACACATAACTTCTTTGATCATCATTTGATGGGTAATTATTACTTCGCTCCATTCACTACGTACATTTATGTAATGCTTTGGTTGACTGGTAAATTTATTTTACTAATAATAAAACTTAAGGTCACTAGGTTAAAGCCATATGAAGTATTTTATACAATATTGGCTTTCATACTCCCCCCACTCATCATCACCTTCGACACAAAATTAACAATGGCTGAAGCCGGCTGTTCAGGTTCCAATTCTGCAAATATATGGCACTGGTTATCAGTTTTACTTGCCGGTTTTCGAGCGACAAATCCAAAAACACGACTGAAAAAATAGAACAATGTATCATATTTTGTCTCCCCCAGTTTACTTGGTTGGAGGAGAAATAAAACTTCAATCAAAATTATATCTCTATTAAAGGAATTTTTCTCAAAATTTTCATTCTCATCAACAGTATCATAGATACTTACTTGGAACTAATCGGCATCCCCGTCTCTTCACTCTTCTGACTCCAACGATGATCATCTGGATCCAAGCCACAGAAGGAAATAGTGTTCACAGGATAATGCCTCCTAAAAAATAGTTGGCGTTTGTTATCTGTGAGTGTTATTCCTTGACCAGAAACTTTGAAGTGTACGATTGTGGCCAGAGGTAGTGGTCTTAACATGAACAGCTGCGCCACAGACTTCTTAATTGCTTGGGGACCTGTCAGAGACTCTGTGTCCAAAGTGAAGAGATAAAGGACATTGCAAGCTGCAACAAAGGCAAAAGTATTGTTGTCTTTATCATTCAATAATATTACCAGTGATGTAACCAGTCATGTTACACATGAGAATTGTGAATTATTTTTATTATTATTAATTTATTGCCAAAAAACAAGTTAAGTTTTACATATGTCTGTGTTGAGAACATAAAGCTAATCTACTCTTTAGAGNTAATTTACACATGAGAATTGTGAATTATTTTATTATTATTAATTTATTGCCAAAAAACAAGTTAAGTTTTACATATGTCTGTGTTGAGAACATAAAGCTAATCTACTCTTTAGAGGCAAGCAAAGCACCATCCCATCGTTTCTGATGAAAGTGTCTGAAAACAAACTAGGGGAATAGAAACAAGAGCAAGATGGCTGGCTGCCTCCGTAGAGGCAAATAACTTCACAATTCCCTTGAAAGCAGTGTCTCAGCAATTGCATCAAAACAATATTAAATCAACATACCAGCTCCTTGAGCCAATAACAGCTGTGCAGTGCTCACACTGCCAGGACTGTCGGCAGGGAGTCTAGAACCATCCGATTCCGGTAAAAGAAGGCGACAAGGTAGAGCCATAGGCATCAACGAGTGTTGATACACAAGTGCAGAAAGAGAACCTGGAGAGAGTAAACAATCATTTTCCGTAACATTACACAGTAATATAGCTCAATAATTTTATTTTATTTCTCTCAAATACATACTGAAAACTGGTTCATTGGCACACCCTTTCAAGCGAACTCCTCGTGAAGTAGGTTCGATCAAGAAATGACGAACCAGTTCACTTCCAGGATCATTTATATTTGCTACTTTGCCTTTAACGTTTGGTGGAGGCGTAGCAACTTTGAGAGCAAGACCAAATGCTCCTGGGAACGAATTGGAATCTCTCACGACAAATGTTCCTGGCGGTTGTTCTCGCAACATATTAATAGCTGCAAGATACAGAATTAGAAGAGTTAAAAAGTTAAGTGACAATAAAGATAACAATATAAGGGAATCTGACCCCAACAAGGAGGGGAGGAAGCCACAGGAGACTGGAGCAGAGGCAGAAGCAACACAAATTATTTTTTTCCGAATAATCCACCTGGATATGAGTGGGCATTTTCTGCATTTTACAGAAATCTTGAAAATTAAACAACACTAGTATTTTTACAAATAAAATTATTTAAATTTAAACATAAAAAGGAAGATTAAGTAGGTATAATAAGTGATGTTAATTCAATAAGAAAGTTATTAAAGCAAGGGGTGAAGTAGGGTGCTCCAGGAGAGATGAGGAAGCTATGTTGTGGATTTTAAGAATATTTTTATACCTTCTTCTCTTGAGATAGTTGGTTTGTACCAAAAGCGAGATGTATCGCGAACAAATTTAACATGTGCAGGAGACACTTCTTGCGGAGGTTCACTGTTCGAATGAACGGAAGACCGCCTTGAATGTCCATAATATACTGTTGGTGATGACTGTCCAGTACTTCCATTCAATGCTGCAGGGCTCTGAAACACAATGAATGACCAATGAAAAACAAAACAAGCACACACTGCATAATATCAGTGACCAGCATCTAGTAAAGTAACTTGGAACTCCCTGAGAATGCAATGTTGTACCAGCTCATACATCATAGGGCAAAGCAGTTTTGTCACTTCTCTACGCAACATGAACTGGTGGCATCAATATTGTAACTAAGATAGAATATTGTGTATTGGGATAATTATGTAAATCCAAATATTTTAAAAATCTGCACAATCTACAATCTTGTTTTGTTTGTATTTGATATGTTTCACTATATATTGCAACGATTTGTTGGGGGTTGTTTAATTTAAAGATCCTGTTGACTCAGAGCTAACCCTGGATCACAATAGTGAAGATGTGCATTTCAAAATACTCTAAAAAAATATGCATAAATTCGTTGAAAGCAACAATGAATGTTCCTTACATTAATAATGAACAATCATTCATATTATTCATAGATGAATAAGCTTCTGGCTTGGTATTATAAACCTACATATAATTATTATATTAGTAACGCACTTTTATATCAATGGACACAGAAATTTAGTAAATAACCATTTATATCTTTATTTCACATTAACTCTAGCATGTATACCTTTGGGCTTTGTTGCATGTAGGCATCGGAGAAGCTTGCTGACGAGTGGGGAGTCGTTGGACAAGCCATCGTTCGGCCGCTGCTAGCGCCGCTGCTACTATTACTGATCACACTTGCGTTTTGATGTTGTTGCACGGGGGAGGGATCAGAGACAGGGGAGGGTGATCGGTCCTTGCTGTAAAAGAATAACAAACATAATCTCTATTAATGCAGTGGAATAAATTTGGTCGATGAATTTACTTTCAGAGCTTCACTTCCGTCATGGGTATGGCTCCATCTCCAACATTTGTGAAACACTTTAAAGCTCTCAATGTTAAGAAATTAGTTACTGGAGACATTGAAAAGAAGAGCTAGTAATGATGCGTATATAACATTAATTGTAATGCAAAGGTTTAGTATGTAATAGGACTCTGCATAAATTAATTTAAAAATTTAAAACCAAATTAATAGGCTTTGTCTAGGGGCATGTTTATGGTAACAATAAATCGTGAATTTAGTGGGGGGGGGGGGGCCCCANTTGTACATGTAATTTTTTGCGTAAAATTACAAACATATTGACATTCTATTAGTATTATAACTCGCAGCTAACTTTTTATCTTATCTAGGAACTTATGCTAAATTTTTTTGAATCCACCTCTGCCTTAGGGCCCTTGATCGGAATTGATGGGATGGTCCCTTGCTTGCTTCCGGAGTGTAAATTAGTTTATTGTCCTCCACGTGGTCATATGCAGTTTGTACTGTTTTTTGACAATAAATTTATTATTTATTATAATAAACAATCATTTTACAAAGGACATGGTTCACAAAAATTTGAAGTAGGATGGATATGAAAAAGGCCAAATATATTTTTCTGAAATGTTTATATTTATGCAGAAACCGAAATGAAATGCAATAGAGTCATCATGCTTAGTTTAAATTATGGAGATTTATCTACACACTACAAGATTCATCATTCCAACAAAAAATGTAACATCAAACATCACTTTCTCAACTTCAAACAAATAACTGTAGTAAAACAAAATATTAATATAGTCTTTCTGCTATTTTATTCACAGTATTATAAATATTATGAAGTCTGCCTTAGATCAAACATTCAAACATTTACACATACCAAGAACTAAAAGCATGCAGCTTTTCAAGGATATGCCTGATTAAGTTACAGACTACTTCATGAGGTTTCCTTCGATAAGAATAGTTGAGCTTAAATTTATCATGCATTAAGTGTGTTTTTACACATGTAAAACACTTTAGCATTGTCTATACAGTTGCAGTTCATGCAATCAGGGCCGTATTTATGCATGGGCCAGCAGGGTCCTGCTGCTTTAGCACGAATAGTGAATGACCTATTTTTTCTGAGTCCCCCCCCCCCCNAAGATTTAAAATAGACAAGCAACCATAATCAATTTTGTTAGAAGGAGACAATAAGCATTTAAGTTAATTCTTCATATATAGTTTTCTTCTTCTATTTATAATAATGTTATGTTTTTTTAAAATTTAATTTATTAAAACTGAAAATTATAAATTATTTAACTTGTTACATAGATTATTTGCTTTTATCTCTCTCCTCTCCTACTCCTGTACTGATTAATATAGAGGGAATGCTATTTTTTTTATGCCCCAAAATGAGTAATGTTAAATATGGCCTTGCGTGCTACCGTGAGTGGCTTAGGAAATGCAACAATCGTCTTCAGAAGGTTATCACACAACACACTTTAAATTCACCATGCTCCTTCCTCTTGTTGCCCTCTACATACCTAGATACAGAGGAGTTGGAAGGCCATTTTCTCAGGTTTTTAAACGATCCCGAAAAACCAAAACGTCTACAATAATGAAGAATAAAATCAACAAAAGAAGTGCAAATGATGGAGATGAAATGAGTGTGCATTGAAGTGTGCTCCATTTTGTACTGGTATTGTAGAGAATTTTGTTGTGTATTATACACTGTGTTGTAAACAAAAGTTATCATTTACATTACCTAAAATAAAAAGTGTTAACGATTTGATCCAATTGCCTATGCCCTAGGCATAATACAAGCCAATGTTGGTTTTATAATAAGAAAAAAGCATAAGTTCCATGTTGTATGGAACAAAGAGAACTTCACAGTTCAGGGCACAACATTAAAATTCCTTAATTTCCTTATTTATAAATTGTGTTAGCATTAGCACATTTATTATCTAAATAAATTTTAAAAGTACATTTAATAAAAAGTAATATTAGTAAATGAAAATAAATTTATGCAAAGACACATTTAAAATTCCTTTTCAAGAACTACTAAAATTAATTATCAGATGAATTTGTCAACAAATTCTGTTCTTTCTGAAAAAATGAAATTATGAATGACAAGAATGCCAAAGTCAACTGAAGTTAATATTATATTAATGTCTACTGGACTCACAAATTATTTACTTTGAACACCAACATAAAATTAAACAGATCATTAAATACAATTCTACTCACATCCAAGCACATTCAATAATAGCATTAAGATGTAATGAATTTAATTACAAACATGCAACAAATACTACACATATTTGTGAGCTAATAGAAATGACATTAAATCAACAGGGGAAAATAATTAAGTGGTGTATAGATTTATTATATTGAATGAAAATTTAGATAATAAAAATTATCGTTGAGTCGTATGAAACTGAAATAAGGTACTACAAAATATTTCCTACCAACTAATATGCTGCAACTTTTAACAAAGAATACATATTTTAAGTATAGCAACTGATCTACAAAACCGTTGTGAATTGAAATTTTATTTCTATCCTAAGAAAATCTGGAGAAATTAAACAAAGTGTTGCCGTGTGGAACTTACCGCTGAGTTGTTGGACTCTTGGGAGGAAGGCCAGAAGCAGTCGTAGAGGACTGAGACACATCGAATTGCTGGGTGCTGCTATTGACATAAGGAGTGCGAGGGTGGACTGGGAAGGCAGGAGTTTGGGGTCTGGGACTGCCACTTCGTGTTGGACTCCCAGGATCATCACTGACAGATGCTGTGCGCCACGACGAGAAGCTCTCTTCCCTCACCTACAAGAAAATAATTAGGATATAGTACTTATTATTTCCTAACTATTATTTAATTACTGTTAAGTTAATGCCACTTTGTAGGCAATTCCATATACATTATAAATTCATTATATGTGAACTCCTCATATGTCCTGGTATATAGTTATTGTTGAGTAACATTAAATAAATAAATTGACAAACTTGATTGTCTAAAAAGCAGATTCAAAGGAGACTAAGTTACATGTGTAAATTTAGAAAATGTAAAACAATATTCAAAATTTGCATGGGCCAATGAGTTGTCATCAGGTCTTGGTTTAATCTACTTCGTCATTGTGGTATTGTTAACTATTAAGGTAGATATACCTTTAACACGTTTCAAGTGTTAACTGCTTTGGTTGGAATACAGTAATAATGGTATCTCAAAAACTTTTCAAATAAAAGCTGGAAAGGAAAGTTTAGTAGGCTGAACAATAGATTGTAGGACCCCATTAAAACAGCACATAAAACTAAAAACAAACAAGCATTATGAATGTTTTTATTTAAATCCTGTTGTACAGACATGTAACAACCAGAAAAACTCCCCGAAAATAAATTTTTTATATTTTTTAAAATAGTATCACATAATAAAGCAAAAAAGTGAATCATAGATTCTGTTAGATGGAATAATTGAAGAAAAAACAACATTGTTTTCATCCCTTTGAAACTTCACAGAATGACATTTGTTCCTAAGGTAACTGACACAATAATTAACACAGTATAGTAATAACAGCAGATACTTGTAGAGGTAGTAATATGTTAAAATCAAGACATGCTTTAAAAAAGAACATTCTTGAACAAGGCTCTGTTAATGTTAAAGTTTACATTAGTTTGCAAGTTTCTTCTGGCACCAATTTAGTTTGATAATAACAGAGATTATCAAACTTCAGTTTAAGGAGTATCATTGTTTGGGAAATTAAGAATCCACTTTGTTACAACTGAAGATTATTTAATGATGTTAATGTACCAAATTTATTAAATTAAAAAAATTATAAATAGTAAGCAAAGCACTTTTAATATTAAAAAGCGAGTTAAACAATATTTAATATTTGTAATATTTTTGAAACTTACTCACACGTTTGTATCATTCAACGATGTTCATAATGGCGCAGAAAAACTGTTTTAACATCTAAAGGATATGACATTAGTTGGTAACCTTACCTGAGGTTGCCATGCAATGGAGGAGTTGTTAGTATTGCGGGAGGAGGTTGCAGCGAGGGATGCCATCAAGTTGCCCAAAGGATCGTGGGAAAGGCCAGTACCCACCACGCCTCGGCTTGCAGGTCGTCGACCATCCACCATGGTAAGCAGCATGGAAGAGTCAGGACTGTCGCTCGATGGGTGAGTGGAGCTATTAACATGACTTTGGGATATCGATTCATGGTGGTTCAAGGCGAGTCCAAGAGGCTGCAAACAAATAAGAAATGTCAATAATATTTTTTAAGGAGTTGCACTTAGTTAAAGGAATTAAAATGTTTTTGTTTACTTCTTGACTGAATTTGTTTGTATCTTTCAGGAATGAATTTGTGGGGACATGACCATCGTCAGTCAAGCACAGTTGAATCTACATTCTGCAGACAACCCAATGTCGTTAACTTTGTCATTCACCACTAGGTTGTGCAAAGATCTACTCTGTTCAATTGTGCTAGAATGATGAAGGAGATAATATTCATTGAAATATGTTCCTGGAAACTACTAACAAATGAAAAGACGAAGTGTGAAAAATCATTTTAATTCATCATGATATGAAACTAAACATAGCTTCTGTTACCTGCGTTTCTCCATATTTCCTCGCTTGCTCATGCGCTCTTTTAACAGCGACGAAGGGTCTCTCTCGTTCAGGAGGCGAGTCTTTTTGAAGGCCAACAGGACTGCCACCGTTTGCGATGTACGATGTTTGCTGCCTCTGCTCTGTAGCATAGATCCTTCGTGAAGATGTTCTGAGAGTAAAAGAAAAATTCATTAGGTAAATCATAGTCATATGGCAGTACTTCACATTTTACTTAACTTCTACCTCCATGAAATGGTAAGATTATTTTTATGACACATTATATAGTCTTATAGAAGGTTACCATTAATCATGTAAGTTCCGGTTGTACTGACTTCAACGACCTAATGTTTCACCTTCATAATTTCTTTCCCTTACACGGAGTTCAGGCATTTGTAAATGACAGATTTTATGCATTGCTTTTTTAATGCATGGTTGTGTCAACACTATTCAGGGAGTTGCAACAACCACAATTTGTGCAGTCTCATCCCAACCCTCCTCTTGTCCCATGTTCCATGTCCCATCTCTAGTAAAAATGACCATAGAGGTGACCATCTGTTAATGCCGAACGGCCATTCAAGGGGTCTTCAATGGCCGGGTCATTGATGGCCATTATTTCGCGTGCCGTTTGGCTATAACAGATGGTCACCTCTATGGTCATTTTTATTGGAGATTCTTGTGATCCAACGTTGTGGAACCTTTTCCTAGCTCCCGGCAAATGAAGAAGGGGACCGTCCAAAGTGCGCCATTCAGAGGGGCTAAAAAATTTGAATTATGTAATGTATGGACCCAGGGTCAGTCTGGCAAATAAGGCATTTGTGCAACCCTAATTTTCGTTGAAAGATGGCGGGATTTTCCCCCTAGAAGCTAAAAAATCATCCAAGTGTGTGAATACTGAAATGTCGCCTAAATGATTTACATACACAGCTTCCTTAAAATAACAGTAGACAGATGTAGTTCCCAAGTATTAGGTAGAGTTCTGTTACGGAAAAATCACCGATTGCAGCAGTGAGGCGGGAGGCTGATGTCCTTTCCAGTCCGACCTTGGAATGGACGATCCCAAGTTTGTTTTCCTTCAGAAGTCCACATCAAGTTTACGTAATTGAAACAGTCACATTCACCCTATTTAATTAGAGAGTTTGAGGTCGCTGTTTGGTTCTAACCGATCATTCCCAACTGCCAATGACGGCGAGTGCTGGTAGTTCTCGGTTCCTCCACACTTGGCGTGGTTGCAGCGGGTATGCTTGTTGCGACCTAGTGGAACGTATCGCACAGTCAGCGCACAGTGTCTGCGGACGCACTAAACGCATCGCTGGGAATCTTGCCAACGGATTTGGCCATGCAAAAGCGGGCATTGAGAATTACAATGCGGACGGAGAAAACACTTTAAATAGATGGCAAAACTATTAGAAGTGAAGATAAGGGATGAATGAACAAGATGTCAGATATATTTGTACGAGCGTGGCAGGTTCGATGGGAAGACTGCTAAAGGAAGACTGACACAAATTTATACCGAATGTGACGTTCACTGATAAAAACAGGAGATAGTTCAAGCCAAGGTATGCAATGGCAGAATTACAGACCATGGTGGTTTCAATAATAATTTAAAAACGTTGAAAAGCAGAGATGGAACATGTGTTTGCTTACAAGGGTATGAAACAATGGATCATATGAGTGATATGGAGCTGAACGAGGGCAATATTGTGCAGAAATTAAATCTAAAGAACTGATAACCAAGAGATCTTACAGAATTATAGCCAATAAGGAGAATGACGAGGTTTTTAATATATGTATAACACTACTGTGGGTAATTAAAGAAAGTTTGAGAAACTGACACACAATGAAATGCAGTCGGTAATGTAAGATATATCATGTAATATCTAACGACGAAGACATGATTTAGAATAAATAAATATTTATAAAACTGATCTTCATTTTCTAAGGGTACGATTATGTTGGAGCGACGATCAGCGACAAGAGGAAAGAAGAGAAACCTTCACGAGATGACAAACGTCGGCACCAGCGACCAGCGCTGCGATCTCTGCTATGTTTTCTTCGCTCTCATCGAAACTAGGGTCGCCATTGTCGTTGTGGCTTCGAAATTTAATTAAATTGTTCTTCGATGGATTTTGAGCAATTTATCAAAGTTGCGTCCACCGAAGAGTCCCATTGTGGGGCAAAAAGGATTAAAACCACAACAGACAATGTGACTATTGAAATAAGTTCAACAAGTACATTTGGTGAGGTTATGTTGAACGATCACCTGAACGCAGGCTGAGCATTCATTTGAGCATACGCGCATGCGCAGACGTGTCGATGACGACGACTATCGTTGCTCCAACGCTAACTGAGTCGCGCCGCTTCACTCTTCCCTTCGCTCGTATCACTGATCGTCGTGTCCTAAGAAAGCCGGATGAGTGTACCTGTGCGGCAGCAAGGGCGAGGCCGGCGCAGAACCCGCGCTGCCCGCTTTGTGCGTGGGAGACGTTGACGTGTTGATGTGCAAAGGCGTGGAGAAGTCCTCTTCGTCGTCGTCTGCGAAGTGCGTGGTGTCGCTGGTGTAGCCGTCGGCTCGATGGCTGGCGGAGTGAGAGTGATGGTGGTGGTAGTAGTGATGGTTGTGGTTCAGTTGCTGCTGGTAGGCGCCGGGTGGAGACGTGGGATGACGCTGGAGAGAACGCAGCTCCGACAGGAGGCGTTGTTCCTGTACTTCCTGAAACATCAATGTCATACTCTCTAGTTGTGGAATTGTGCATTGAGAGACCGGGGAGACTTCAAGTGCACCGTAACGAAATCTACTACATAACTCGTGTACCGGCAAACTAAATGCTAATAAATAAAATTTTTGTGTTAAATTACAAACTTGTTGACATTCTATTAGTATTATAACACGTACCTAACTATCTCATCTAGGAGTTTGCTGAAACTTTTCAATCCGACTCTGCCTTAGGACCCTTGATTCGAATTGATGTGACGGTCTCTTGCTCGCTTCCGAAGAGTAAATTAGTTTATTGTCCCCCTCGTGGTCATAAGCATTTTGTAACTATTTTTTTTTACAATAAATTTATTTATTTCGTACAACAAGAGTGTGGAAGTCCTAATCTATCCTTATGTCCATCGCAAAAAGTTATAGTGGGGGGGGTGTAATTTAAGCATCAACTGGAGAGGTCTGTTCCCTCAAAAAATAAATATAGTTGGCTACACTAAAAAGCAAACAAATTATTAAATACTTTAAAATTTAAAAATATTTCTTCAATCAAACAGTATATTTAGTAACGGATATTATCTGAAAGACTGAGTGCTGAGAATAATTACAATTTCAACTACGTTGTAACGATAATAGTACATTTGATACGCAGTACGCTTCTAGTTCAGTTATTTTCTTTTCCCTGAACTGAACATTGTCTCGTCAATTCCGCAGTAACCTGCTTTCTTTTTAGTTACAGTACAGTGCTTTTGAAATTTATTTAAACTGTCAAGTAACTACTCGTAGATGCACTAAATTAGCTAAAACATAAGAAAACTAAGTGAAACCCAATCTTTAGATCAAAATAACGCTTAGGAATTTTTAATATTTTAAGCGACAACCTATACGGACGAAAGAGTCCTGTAGAAGCGGATTGATACATTATATAACACGGTGGATATCTGTCGATATAAGTAAGCTATTGACACTTCCTGACACCATGATTTCAACATCAAGCGATGATGGTAGCACCAAGACGGCATATTTTAAGCTATAATCTTGACACTCTTGCCGCCCATTGAGTGACTTAATGCCTTATACTAACATGAAATTGTGCCCGCGCCATAAAGGAAAAAGTTAGCGAAATTAGAAACTTGCGTTATTTGACTGGTTATTTGTAGATAGCAAAAAACTTCGAGAAACTCTTCCTTCATTAATTGGTTTGTTGTTTTAAATTTATAACATTTCAAACAATTCCCATAAGACACAAGTTAACTGTACTTCGAGTACACTAGTAAGTGCTCATACGTCTCATATGACGGACAAATCTCTCACATACCCCCTGAGATATCAACATAACTCAAATCCAGACCAGAATCCGCTATGACCTTTCTCACAAACGCACCACTAACATCGTATGCGTTGGAACGTACTGCGGCAAGAGTGTTAGTGTACCTCTAACTTCGGAGCATGCGCAGAAGTGACTTGCATACGATCATAGTGGAATGAGACAGGTGTGGCCCGTCCCGAGCATGCGCAGTGCAATCCAACCATATTCAAGACATTTTTCGAAGCGGGCTTATTAGGATATCGCTTCACACCTACAGCAGTCAAACATGTTAAATAAAATGGGATTTGGTAGATTTTTGCGTTCAGGTCATATATAAAGTACTCAATGTTTACTTGCCGACGTTTCTATACAATTCATATCATCATCAGGGCTTGTAATCCTCGCTCCGCATTCACTCATTCTACACACATATTTAACACCATTCTACAACATACACACAAATTCAACCAGGTTGATTTTTTTTTTTTTTGGGGGGGGGGGGCTTTAAGGGCTCGTCAACAGCAAGGTCATTAGAGCCCATACCAGGTTGAATATGTGTATAGAATGAGTGAATATGGAGCGAGGATTACAAGCCCTGATTGGCTGGCCAACGTCCCCTCCACGTCGATGCGCAATGGCTCACCTTGTGTCATTCCACTACGGTATATGACAGCAAGAGAGTGCGCAAGCTATGCAAAAACTGCCTACAAAAGACAACGTACCTGCGGGCGCCTGTCCTGTCGTATCTGTCCTTCTCGTCGCTCTCGTAGCTTCTGTTGCTGTCGCTGCAACCAAGTGAGGCCTCCGACGCCACCGACCACCGTCCTGCAACACACAGAAATATCGCGCTTTTATTGAAGTGCCTGACGGAGTTAATTCGCCAATCGTCTTTCTTATCCACAGTGTTCTTAATAGACGCCATTCAAGAGCGTTTCTTGCGTCGAGGGAAGAGTTAATTGAAATAAAAAAGTGCCTTCGGATTAATTGATGGATGAGTTAGGTGTTAGCAACAAAACGAAGTACAGGAAATAGTTTGTCAAGAAGCATTCAAAATTTTTTACAGAATTATTGAGTCTTATCATAATGCAGAGAAAATATTTCTCGACCACTGTTAAAAAAATAAGTACAAGTAGTAAACAAAATAAGTTTTGACTGATCATGTCTTCTTGTTTTATCGGCCAATCTTCAAGTTCAAAACAATTAAAACATTATTAATTCATTCTACGTCACTTGGGGAGGCGGACAATGTCACACTAGTGCAACAAAAGGCGATTAATTGAAGTGTGTTTACAACCAAAATATTATAACCCACAGAAGCAGATATTTGAATCAGTTTGTTTTCGCATTGATCTGCTTTACGAGAGCAACAGTGCAACACATTTGAGCAGACGGTCCGGGAAAATTTTCCCCACTTTCCAAAAATCGATTTAAGGTTTTTGTCAACGCAGTCGAATGAACTGTTCTCGATATATTTGACTCCGAACTCTCGATCCCAAAGCAAAAGCAAAAGCGTCGAGAGGCAGATTCGTCCTCGAGAGAACGGGAAAATCACTTGAACCGGCTGCTGACTCATCAGAGCACAATCCAGTAGTTGCACACTACAGCGATGTTATGCGTGCGCAGTATAGTTTGACAACACAAGTACGCATCGCATACGCTCTAGTATCGGGAGGGGTGCGGATCGAGGGAACGAATTGACAAAGGAGGGCCTTCCTCATACACGCCCCATCAGCGCGCGACGAATCTCCCTTATTGGTTTCTGGCTCGCCTTCTTCCCCGTGTCCAGTTAGCCCATAGACGTACGTACAATATAGACCCAGCGACCTCTGCTGTAGGTTGTCCGTGGTTATATGAGACAGGAGATACTGTGAGGTGTCACCCTCTCTCTCGCATCCGCTTGAGGAGGGAAGGGATTGTGCGCAATGATTTTTGCGTAGCAGTCAGTGGTCAAAGAGGGAAATCGAGTTCCCCCACCCGTCAAATGCTGTCTCNCCCCCACCCGTCAAATGTGCGAGAGAGAGAAAGAGAGACCCAACTTCGCTTTCCTCTTCGGACAACAGGTACATTCAATCGTTGGGTCTACATCATATTTAAGTCCACGAATTACTCACGCGCAAAGGTTACGTTCCTTATCATTCACAGAAGGATGAATGAGGAATGTCGGGTGAAAACACTGACCCATCACACATTTCATTTGGGTGAACCACAATTTATTCACTAGACCATGTTGCTACAGTCTACGGCAAACTGACTTTGGAAAATTTGGAATAATTTGAATTTGGGAAAATCAACCTATACAAAGACTATTCTTTGCTATTCTTTGCTGCTCAAACCAGAGTCAATTTCTACCTACTATTCATAAGTACTACCTAATACAATGACTCGTGTGGTTTTTGGTTATGTTATCGTACACATGAGACCATACGCGTTCACCAGGACTGCAGTACTCGCGATGCCAAACAGTAATGGTTAAGGGTCTAATCGGACATTCTGCCAGTTTCGTATTGCACAATTTTGAGACTATCTTCTACTATTCAATATTTAACTTTTCCAGTTGTTTTAAGCGACTTACTGACTTTACTCGTTGGCCACGCCTAAGCATAAGGTGTCACTGGAAATAGAAATACCTAAAACGCGCTTTAAGAAAGAAGTATTGTGTTATATTGAACTGAAATTTATAGTCCTTTAAATTGTGTTATATGGCTCGAGATGGGCACAAAACATATAACAAAAAGTGTTCGCGAGACGCTTTCTGATAAAGAAATAAGAATTGATCAATTAGTGTTCATGACTCGTGTCCTGAATTTGGCGAATTCTGAAAGATTCTAATTAAGCTATACAGAACTCTTAATGCCCCGAGCAATATCGTGTCAACAATGAAAACCTCATTTATTTTCCACGCATATATTACATACCAGTTTGCTCACAAGATGTGGACTTTGCAAATAGGAAAGAGTCCCCACATATTTGAATTTCGATTTGAAATTACATATTTGCGTGGGATAATATAGTAGTTTCGTAGAGGAGGTACGTGCCTCAGAAGGTCCTTGAAGCGAAGATACGAGGCAGCAAAACTACGGAAAAATATGCTCAAAAGAACTTCATAAGAAAATAACAAATGAAATTAAATAATATTAAATCGAATTCGTTTAATTTAAAAACTACGTTTAATATTTTACTTTTAAGTTTTGTAATAATGATAATACATCATGAAAAAAAACTGTTATAAACTGCGTATGACGACGTGGAAGACAACGAACTAATTTACTTTCCGGGTCAATGTCTTTGGTTTGGTAGTTTCTCCGCTTCGTATTAGAATGTTGGTCTGGATATACCGAATTGACATAGGAGGCGAGAGAGAATTTGACAGGAATTCGCACTCAATATGACTGAGCAGGGATCAAACCCACGCTCTGTGATCTGCAATTCATGGAGCGGAGGACGCTGCTACCAGAGAGTCGCTGCGGACGGTTGGCAATACATCAAATAATAATAAATTTATTGTCAAAAAACAGTACAAACTGCGTATGACCACGTGGAGGGAAAAAAAAACTAATTTACTCTCCGGAAGCAAGCAAGAGACCATCCCATCAATTCCGATCAAGGGCCCTAAGGCAGAGGCGGATTCCTCTCTTATGTTATTATTCGAGGAAATCTTATAGAAGAGTCTTCATTCGACTAAGGGAGGGTTCTTAAAGGCGTCGCAGCTTGTGCTCCAAGCAACGGAGGTGTGCATCCGATGCGATGTGACAAACGGCCTTCGATCTCGCGTCTTCCGTCCTCTCTATATTTGGTGAAAAACTCGTTCCCTCCGCACCTGCACTCGGATGCATTCGAACGCGTCGCGACATTCCTCAGCTTCATTTCTCACAAACAACCTTCCACCAGAGACTGATTTCGTCATTAAATACTTCGATATTGGTATGTTAATTGCCTGGGTGCAAGACTGGATCCTGAGAGAAAATATTCAAGTAAGATACAGACGAAAACTCAAAAATATAAATACATTTTTGTTTCACTTAATGGCGTAATATAAAACACAGGAAAATATTCATCTTATAAAAGTAGTTTATTTAACGTGCAACTTTTGGCAATTCTTTCAAAAATAAATTGTGTTAGGATGAAGGATCGCAAATAAAAACAGTGAGCACACACAAAAATATTACCTCTCAGAATCAACGATAATCGAGCATTTGTTTCCATGTTCGGTTACACGAGACAGAGTTTGTAATAGTAGTTGACAAGGGCGATTATTTTTTCTTTCTCTGGTTGGCAAGATGTTCTTTGACGTATTTCAATTAATTATTTTGAGTAGACAAGAACTTGCCCAAATGACCATTTAAGGATGAGACATTTTAGAAAAGATGACTGATTGTGTGTACCACACTCACTTCAAAATATTAATAAATCAGAGAGCATTCCAGGTGGAGACCATGTCATACACATGGTGCTTTCACCCGTCAAGAGAAGTACCCTTAGCTTAGTCGAATGAAGACTCTTCTATAAGATTTTCTCGAATAATAACATAAGAGAGGAAACGATGTATTGCCAACCGTCCGCAGCGACTCTCTGGTAGCAGCGTCCTCCGCTCCATGAATTGCAGATCACAGAGCGTGGGTTTGATCCCTGCTCAGTCATATTGAGTGCGAATTCCTGTCAAATTCTCTCTCGCCTCCTATGTCAATTCGGTATATCCAGACCAACATTCTAATACGAAGCGGAGAAACTACCAGACCACAACTCGAAGCCTAAACATTGATATAATGTTGATTATAAAAACAGCACATAAACCGAAAAATATAACCTCTTGTCATAAAGTAGAATTAATTATTGCACAGAAATAAAGTTGCAAAAGCGACTAAAAATGATTCAGGCACCTAAAAATGATTTACATTCCCAGAGAAAAATGAAAGTTCTGGCAGCGGTTATTCTTCCTGACATACCTTTGTTAAACAACTAGAAATTATTCACCAATATTTTGGTACTTTTGTGCTGGCTTCCCTAAAAACTCTATGCAGGGGTAGATAAAACTTTTAGCTATTAAGAGCCAGTAACACGAGAATAGGGTACCCGGTTTCTCATTTGAATACAAATTCGTTGAAATGCTAAAGACATCATTTTATCATTAATTAAATAATAATTTTTAAAATATTATTTCGAATTCAGGCACCAATTACTACTTTTCGACCCAGATGAAAAAATGCTTATTGTACCTTACAAGTGACGCAGCTTGAAGCACACGAACGAAAGGAAATCTGCGACATATATTCTCTCTCGCAATCTAACAACGTGACAGCGAGCGCCCCTGCGAAATGTCTCCATGACAGGTTATGCATCGAGGATTTTCCCCGTAACTCAACCCACAGTCTCAAGGGAAGATTGTGGGAAGGTGGGGGGTTAGAACACTCCATTTCGGCGAGTGTCAACTGTCACTCTGCGACACGAGTCGTGCACACACGGCAGATCACGACGCAGAAGAAAAAAGCGCGCGCGCGCGAATACACTGATGGAAAGAAAAAGTAGTCGACGTTACTCAATTAGAACTAGTCACGTGAGTCGTTACTCTTATGCCAGTGTCAAATAAATGGGCTTCGGGTGTATGCAATGACACACAGGTTAGATAACCACAATCTTAATACAAATAAAAGTCATAGTGTGTGTGTTCATTCCACATCTTAACAAAACTGCGGCTAGTGTTTTAATTATTTTTTATCGAGAACAAAGAAATATGATGAACAGAATAGAGGTGAGATGGCCTGGGTAGGATGTTTTTTTCTTTTTTAAATATTAGAAATTACGGACGTTGTAGATAATTATACTTGATATTTTATAAAGCGTTAAGTCAACGTCTCCTGAAGCAAAATGCAATAAATTTGGTCGAGTCTCTTTACTGTCTATGACTATAAACACGCGAAGAAAAATGATAAAAACCTCGGTGACAGAAAAATCACCAGAAAATGGTGTGGACGGTATTCCAAATTGAAAAACACCAAATTAATTAGAATGACGCATGTAATAATATATCCGTAGAAATCAATGAAGATTTTTAAAAATATCATCTGATCGGAACCTGCATTACATTCACGTTCACAAAAATTATAAACCTAAAAACGTAAGTTTCCTTTATAACATAATTATAAATAATTTAGGCTCTTAGTCGTAAAATGAATTTTGATGAATAACAAAATAAATTGATACAAAAGAACTACTTTCACGTAATTCAAGTTAGTGTGGCGTTATTTGTAACATCTACGGACACACTGCATTCGGTTCGAAGGTAGAACAATATCTTCTTTGCATGCCAGTGAAATTATACCAGTATCAACTTAGCATTGACTGCAGCACAAGAACCTCGGTGCAACGCAAGAGGATACTTTGAATCGTTCAAATTTATTTCAGAAGTGTAATTTTGAACTCGAAGTGTCAATAAAGAATATGCTTTGGAGAATCGATAAATCATCCCCAACATATTTCAGACTCTAATCCCACTCTAATCCTGGAACTCTACGTTCTTTATTCTGTGTGGTAGGTAGGTCATTCTACGACCAAATCTATTGGCTTTCACTGGATAGTTGCTTAGAAGACTTACGGCCAAGTGTGGCCACCTCCTTGTGAAATACACTTTTCTTCTCCGACGACCGTTACGTTTTGCATCTCTACAGGTTTAATTTTGCCAAAAGTCTTCCGGTGAGAGTCAACAGTTGGTCAGCACGGAGCTTCCGAAAGAAACAAACAGATTCTCATTATTTTACAATGAATGTTCAAATAGAATAATTTAGTGTCAAAGTGCAGTTAAAAATGTATGACAATAAGGAGAATAAGCTTTTTTCCTTCACTTTTCAATAAATAGCGAGAGATCATCCATTCAATTGTTCGAAATTCTGAAGCGAAAGCAGCAGGAAAAAACCCAGAAAGAAGCTACAAAGAATGTACACCAAAGTTAATTTGAAGTATTGGAAATATTAACTTTAAAATATTTGTTACTAGCTAACCCGACAGACTTCCTGTCCAAATTTCAATGTTTGTTATTGTTTTGTGAATTTGTTTCAGTGATTTTCCGACTTTCCTTTGGATTGTTCCAATATTTTTTCCCCTGAAAACGTTTCCACGACCATAACGAACGAAACAAAAAAAGAATTACGCGTATCCATCGTTCGAATCGTTAGTTATGGTCTTGAGTTCATTCAAAAATCTCATAGAAAAATGCACTTTCAGTTTTTCCCGAATTTTCCAGGCAACGGTTACAATTTTTCTTTCCCTAAAAACCTGATTCTGGCTATTACGAAATTTTTTTTGAAATTAGCCAAATCGGTCCAGTCGGCCTCAATTGATGCGCTTGAGACCAACGCACATCATTTAATTTTTGTTTATATAGATTATACTAATATCGCCATATTGCGCTTTTAACTCGTTTCGCTCATCAGAGTATCGTCAGTATCCGCTCGATTTCTTTTACGACATCCTCTCGTCCTCGGGGAATATTGGAGAGTCGACAGGACCGAAGGAGGACTCGTCAGAAGACGCATAATTTCGCCTACTCTCACAAACTTCTACTTTAAATGCCATTGTTCCGAGGGTGAATCATTTTTGGAACTCGCAATTCTTATTCATACCCTAATACCGTATTCTCTACGCAATTTCTGGCGCTTTTACAATATGCCATACTTGGCCATTTCAGAATCTTTCCGTGTTTGCAAAGTCGCATAAACTGTGTCCAATCAATGTTGAAGGTTAGTAGCGACTTTGGGGTTGCAATTTCAATGCGATGTTGACGGTTTATTTCAGCTCGTGTCGAACACGTTCAGAATCTGACGGTTTTACTTATTTTCGAGGTGGTGTTGTCATATAAATATATACTACAGGAAGTCCATAGCCCGAGTAATGCAGAGTGCTGACGGGCGAGGACCATCCATTGAAATCACGGCGTGCCCCAAGGTTCTCCCATGGGTCCGCATCGCCTTGTAGAGAGGGACGAGCGCTCGCCAGCGACTGCCATTCGCCTTCCTCAGTCATCTCCATCATCGGAGAGGGCGACCTCGCCCCTGCTTCAACAACAGGTTGCGTACGAGAGTGGGCGAAAGGCAGAGCAGAGGCGGCGCAGTGTCACGCAAGATGCAGGTGACTGGCTTTGCTCTTTTGCCACTCAGCAGCCGAGAATTTAAGCGGAGAATTTCCCAGACGACGGAAGAAAAAAGAATGAGTCTCAAAATGACAGTATCAAAAAGACTAAATACGAACTCCCCTCCCAAGTATTCTTTCAAGATATTGAGACAAATAAATATGTTTTATATGTATGCGTTTAATAAAATTCTCGTCAATTCTTTCAAATTTCTCAAGATGGTTTCGAATGTGATGAATTGGCGACTAATGCTATTCATGAAGAAAGAAGGGCATGCAATTTACAAAGGAGGAAATAATGAAATTGCTTTCACAATTTACGAGTTCTCCCATTGTAATGAGATAATTTCATGAACTCAAAAAGATTTTAAAAAATCAAAAACTCCTAAGAAGTGATTTGTGGAAAATATTTTAGACCTAGTCACGACTTTCATCCAAACCAAATAAACCTTCTCTACTGCGTCCCGATTCCAAAAGTCTCTTTAACAAAACCATACAATCGTATACGTGATTCGTATTCGTATTGCGATGAAGCGTAGGGCGTGTTGCTTCGCGCAGTGCCACTCCGCCCCCGGAACACCTGGTGTGTCTCCGCCGCCGCCGCCGCCGCCATGTTTCGAGACCTCGCCCGCGTATATGGCACTGACGCGCGTGTATTCATTCGCCCGCTTCCAGGCCGCTCGCTCCACGCCTCATATCGCCTCGCATCGCATCGCCTCGCATCATCAGGCGACTAACACTCGACGTGCTCGGCAGAGTCTCTTCTCAACACCGAGGGTCCGGGTTCAAAACACTCATGTTTTCCTCGCGTAAATTGCATCATCTAAGTCAGGAGTTAATCGGTAACACTAAGGACATGGTATACTACTTTCGCTACGATCGAATTGACAAATTTGTTCTTGTGTCTAATAATCAATTATGGAATTTCCGATATTTTGATTTTATACGAGTGGAAAAGTCAATATTTCGACCGGCTCATACATCAAAACGGAGAAAAAGATTAAAGTTAAGACATAAAAATGTTGACGTGATGTTGCTAATGTACTGAGCTTACTAAGAAAAGATTTATGGAAATTATCATTAAAAATGAATTTAAGGAAATAATTTTTAGAATTTGCGTTAATCACAAACTAATTTAGACATCATCAGGGTTTTCGTATACAAACGAGCTATTTTAGTCTACATTAAATTACAAAGAAGAGTTAACCGTATCACAACCGAAAAAGAAAAATCCCTTGCGAAGTCAGGCAGGGTCGGCTTGCCAAAAATATTTTAATAAGCAAACATTGTTTCATTCGGAATAAGAGGTTTCTTTCAAGAGAAATTATTCAAAATGAGTAAATGAAGCAGAGAATGAACATGAAAACATCTTGAATTGAAGAAGAGAGGGTAATTTAGTTTTGAGTTAAGCAAATGAGAGCAAACAAAGATGATTCGAGCCAGTTCAAGAAACACATTTTACGTACCTATAATGGAGGAAAAGGGTAAATGAAGAGTGGTTATGAAAAGAAAGCGAACAAAAAAAAAGGAAACAAATAACCCTCGTCAAGTCGAGATAGATACTGTATAAAAATTATTAAAAACAAACTTAGACTCTGAGACAAATCAGTGTTCTAGAGAAAAGTACCATCTATGCCGTATGACCCATCAAAGGTACATCTACGCAAAAAAAAATAGTGATCAAACAAACGACTCCGCACGGAAGCTAAATTAAGAGATTTTTCTCCGTTACAAATTTATAACTTTATTATTTTTGGCTGACAAGCCATCCTGGCAGGGTCACGAGTAACATCCCACTTTCCAGAAGGTGAGTTTCTTGGGTTAGATTTTCGACGAAGCGCTGTTGGCCAGAAGGGATCAATCAAATAGTAAGGACTCTGGCATGAGACAACCTTTAAAGGGCGCTACGCGACGACGCTGTTTATCTACTGATCGACACGTGAAAAGGGAAACCCTTTATCCCTTTTTCATTTCAAAACCTCCCCATTAACGACATCCAATATTTGAACCCGACAAATAGAAAAATATAATCAAAACGATCACGATTAATATCGAAAAATTAGTTTTATTTCAAATTTTGAAACCTTAGTGACAAGAAAAATTATCACACGCATTTTTATAAATATTAGACAAAGTGAAATATAATTAAACAATTCTAAAAACACGAATTTCGGAATCATAACCCGCATATGAACCGAGTTAGATACGTTAGTTACAATTTCACAAGTCAAAGGTATAAGTTCGACTCAAAATTTACTATTATTCCAAGAATAGTGAGCATTTATGGAACAATTTCAGTTAAGCAAATGTTCAAATTTATGAAATTTGAAAATGCTGAATCGAAAAGAATAAAAAAAAGGTTGTCACAGGAGGATGAAACAAGCGATATGATACTCAATAGTGAGAAAAGACTCATCACCTTGTGTCATGTTGAAATGAGTCAGAGAAAGTAACAGATGGAATCTCCTGTACATAGTAATGCAAAGAATAAACAGTCATTTTAAGAGGGATATGCGAAAAGAATATCTTTCTTCAAACATTTGAAAGTACAAATGGTTTCTTGTTTTTAGAATTTCGCGTATGTTCACTACATTCCTCAAACACTTGAGTAATTCGCGACTCCTTTCCTCATTTTAAGTTTAAAACTTTCACAGCCAAATTTAAGTATTAAAATAATGAGTTATAAGTTCAAAATGTGATACACAGTTTCTTTAACGATTTGAACGATATCAAAACACTCGTGTTGATGAAAGCACGTCGGGTACCATGAGCGTGCGTAATATTTTGTAATATTTGGGGAGCATTTCTCGGTTACAATTAAAGGAGAATTAACGACGATAACCTGGGTGCTATGAAGATTCATTTCTTAATTCTTTCACACTTCAAACAAACCATTGGTTTCACTCTTAATAAAATTATAATTATATATATATATATATATATATATATATATATATATATATATATATATATATAT
>NNCF01128042.1:72582-122363 GCA_002313205.1 Laupala kohalensis
ATTTACTCTCCGGAAGCAAGCAAGGGACCATCCCATCAATTCCGATCAAGGGCCCTAAGGCTGAGGAGGATTTAACATTTCAACATACTCCTAACTATAAAAAATATTGTTCGACACCTGTTATAGTATTAACAAATAACAAATACTGTATTTAACAAAACAGAAAAATCATTTCACAAGTACGTATTATTATCAAACTATAAATAATTCGGAAAATATTGTTGATAATTCGTAACTATTAAAGAACACTAATTTCGCTAATAATTATATCAATTGATGCAGTCTCTAGGCAAGAGTCTTTAAAAAAATCCGCCTCTACCCGAAGGAAAACCGGAGAAAAAAACCGGGTCCAGGATGGTGTATATTTCTTTATTCACGAAAAACCGCTGAATGTGTGCATACATCGAGAATACGCCTGTCATCTTTACACACGCGGGCAACAGGAACACACTGGCGCCAGCGAGACTCTCGAGTTCCTGGATTTCGCATTCCTTTTGTTTGCGAAATCCTCCCTGCTACACAGTACGGATTCTCGACATGTTCTTTAAAAAAATTTCTGGTCGTACCAGACATTTCCAGTTCGCAGCAATATTTCATCGAATAAATAGAGTTTTATTATCTAAATGTAGAGAGAGTATGGTAATAATACTGCAATTATTACTGATTTGTACATACAATTTATTTAATTTTTTTTTAAGAAATAGGAAAACTCAAACAACAATTTATTTTTAAACGGAGACCCGAAATAGTGGAACAACTGATAATTTGTTGTACTACCATTATAATCTATTCCCATCGAATGTGTGTCAGACTTTCGAGTCTATTTATAATCGATATCGGACATCAAAATATTTGTTTTACGAATTCAATTAAATGTGTATGACAGTGTGGCAAACTGCTTTTACATCACATTCTTCAATTTGCAAATAGAGTTCAAAATTATTGCAGACAGGATGAAGGCAGTTGAGTATTCAGGTCAAAAATTAAACAATATTCGTAGTGCCAAAGTCTCTGACATTTATATGTTGTTCTTTAGGGTTAAACACAACAGGTTTACAATAATATAATACAATAATATTTACAATAACAGAAATATAAAAACGTATCAATTATTGTAAAAGAAAGAGGTCAATGGTGTGTTAGTAATCAAATGTTGATTGGCTGTGGTGAAATAGTATACCCGTTGTGTTTAGCCCTGGAGGAGGACAAATGTCTGAAACGTTGGCAGTATGAAAATTGTTTAATTTTTTAAAATCTTAATACTCGACAATCTTTACCTTATATGACGAACGGGGTCAACACACACACTGAATTCATCATTATAGATATTCACAAAATGCGAGAGAATTACGTAATTTTAACCGATAAATCGACTGTTTCTGAGAATAGTACAGTCAATGATAAAATTACGCTTCACGCCAAAACATTTCATTGCGAGTGAGGTGCGGTTTTTCGCAACATCCGCTTCAGCTGTTTCCGAGTTGTGAGAGAAGGCGGCGACCACACAACGAAACGCCCCCTTCGCCTCCTCCTCCGCGCGCGCATTTTGCAGCGACAGTTCATAAAACCTTCCACTCGCTCTTCGCAAAAGAGATAAAGTTACTATGGAAATTCCATCATTCAGCTCTTTTTATAGTCTTCGTCATTCCATGAACCGAATGAATGAATGAAAATGATGACGCGATTACGGTGTTATCTTTATCTTCGTCATTCCCGTAAGTTTCTCTAATACTACATACTATTTAAATTAGTTTTCTCTCCCATTTTAGTTTTGAATATATTAATAATATCTTTGGTAGTTTTGTAACTTTTTGTCTACAGATTGTAGACTTCAGGTGACAATAATATGAACACGTTAACAGATACATGGCATTCCCTTCCAAAATCGAGTCAACAAAACACGAAAAAGTATCAAAAAATCTATAACTTGTGTAGCATCAGAACAAACGAAAATATGACATTATTTTGATAATAATTGGTGAATAAAATTATACCTAGGAGCAACACACAAGTACAATCCGAATACAGTTCTTAAAAAAAACAGCTGTAGTTTATTTTTCGAAAGGTGTGCTTATTATTTCTATATTAGTACAACATCTTTTGAAATAATAATTATTACTAATTTTTATTACGCGCGTAAATCGACAGCGGTGGATTAGTGGTAGCGTCTTCGCTTCCACGATCCCATTGGCTGAGCGGGAGAGCGTGGGTTCAATACCCTGCTCGGCTGAACTTTGCTATGAGGTTTTCAGCTGGGGTTTCCCTCGCCTGCTCTACACAAAAGACGGTTCGGTACCATGTTCCTCGGCAATCAAACATCTCTCCTTCCAAATTCCCTCTCCCAAGTCCAACGGTTAGGTGGAAGAGGAGGTCTCATGGCCTGAACCTCGCCAAAAGACGTGAAAGAAAATAAATAAATACCCGTATAAGTGTTATTTTCAATTGCAAATTCCAGCGTTCACCAAATATTTTTACCGACGGATCATTTTAATTTAACGGAATAAATACGGATCAATAACAAAAGCTAAAGTCAAAATCATTACATTTTTGCGTAAGTTTGTAATAAATGATAATAATATAATATATTAATAATAATAATACTCTATTTACTGTCAAAAAATCAGTTCCAAACTATTTATGACCATGTNCTGTCAAAAAATCAGTTCCAAACTATTTATGACCATGTGGAGGTCAAACTAATTTACTCCCCGGAAGCAACCAAGGGATTATCCCATCATTTCCGATCAAGGACCCTAAGGCAAAGGCGGATTTAACAATGATACAAGATATGTAATAAAAATGGTTTGAATATCATCGTGTGTTTTGCTCACTCCTTCAATGATGTTGAAACTTTCACCAATAAACGCGAAATTAAAGATCCTGAAAAATATGGTTCAGTAGAAACCGTTAACTTAATTCACGCTCCAGTGCACCGGAGTGTACATCAATTCTCTCTGATCCGACACTTGGTACAGCGCAATGAACACTCGCTGGAACGTAAAAAAGAACAAACTAAGTACTTTCTTGAAGAAGAGTGAACATGCATAAGAAGCGACTGAAAGTGGGTCATTCTTCTGAAGCACGTTGCTCTAAAAGCGCGAATCCGCTTTCCGCCAACCCGTGTCATCGCTTGGCCTGGATTGTCTCTGCCACGGAGCAGCGGACCTCAGGGGTTCGGTCAGGAAGATCGCGGGTTTCGCTCTCCACTCCACCCCATCACCAAAAAAATAAAGATTATTGAACAAAATTCGTAATTTGAAAGAAAATATATGAAACCTAATATATATTACCAATAGGATTGAAATGTTTCTTGCATTTTATTCAAATAAATAAAAATATAATTTCAAATATGTACTTTATGTTTTGAACTTCAAGACATTGAAGAAAAAAAATTTCAACTTCTACTTCAATTAACGTCCATAATGTAATCAAATTAATAAAAATGAAGACTTACGACCGTATGACGGACGATTATTCTATATTTTGTGATATAAAGGTCATAACGTTTGACTTCATATCACAAAACACAGTATTCGTCCGCCGTAAGATCGTAAGTCTTTATTTTATTTGTATTTTTCACCCTTCCTATAAGCACTATGAAGGTCAATGTGAAGGATATTGAAGCGTAGGCATGTTTTAATTATTTCTATTTCTTTAACCTAAACAAAAAATATTAAATTAGTAAAGGTCGATAAAAATACGCTTTTGTGATAACTGATTTAACGACAGTTTTAAACAAATTCATAGCTCACGAAATTATATCTATTCAAATATTGTATCCATAATGTAATCAAGTTACAAGAGTGATGAATTACTTGATTTAATAAAATATTGTAGATTTCTTTTAATGCCAAAATATTAACTTTAAGGTATTAAAATCAAATGATATCTTGAACCATTTCCAATAGTTGTCAACTTGACTTTGAAATCTGACATAAAAACTCAAACTACTTTTATCTCATTCGTTTGTGTCAAGTTCACACCTTGGCTTGGAGGTCATCAAATTATAATTTAACAAAACTAAAAGAAATTACTTCTCGAGAAGAAATACGATGAAATCACTCCTCCTCAATTCTCGTGTGTTTTATTTCGCGTTCTCTCTCTCGGAACAAAAAGCTCAATCGCGCACCTCATTTCCAAAAAGACTCGTCGACAGATTTCGTTATTATAATGAGTTCATCGATTGACATCTCAAGATACAGTGAGGTAGGTAGTTTAGTTTGAAGCTTCCAACACCCAATTAATTCGTCTATTCAACGTACGATGACAAGTAGAAAAATACAATTAAACTGTCAGGCGAGAATATCAATTACTTAACCCACAAACATCAACGACGCCCATTAAACAACTACTCTTTATCTTCAAAACACACTCTACAAACATCGTCTCATTAAGACTGGTCGCATTTGAATATCAAGACTTCCCTCACATCGCCATATTCGTCAAGGTTCAAATACACACACAAGACTAATGAAACTAACATTTTTATGTAACGTTGCTTAATTTCTTTAAATATTTTAAATCATACTACAAAAAATACGTTCTAAACACATCAATATGTATGATAATGCATGTTAAAATATTTATTGAAAAATGGATGTTTTCGACGCGATCAAAAGGCATTCCCTTTTTTTCATTTTTTTTTCATTAAACTCCCTAGAAAAGGGAAGCAAATATGTATGTAGAAATAAAATGTTATAAAAATTTTTTTTACACCTAATAGATTATAAATGGACTCACTAAATATTGGAAATTAACAAATAATTGATACAATTCCAATATTTGTTTGTTCTGGTGGAGAATAATTAATGTGCAGCGATTCGTCACTTCGAATGTGAAACAACAAAAACGAAAATATAAATGTTTTTGATATATTTTAACGTCTGTCCAGCTAACTTAACTGAATGTTGTATTCACTATCTTTTATATTCTATTTATCCTACTCTATTAAGCGAATAATATTTGTATGTATGTGTATGTATTCATGTTAGTAAAATTCTATGATTCAATTTCTTGAAAACAGCTCTAAAAAATTTGATACAAAACAGAAGTATTTTGGAACGACAAAACGATGCAACATTGTTTCATTACAGAGTATTATAATTTCCACACTTTTTAAATATCATAATACGTAATTATGAATTCCCAAGTATTGATAATTTGATTATGTACATTGCCTACGCGTTCATGAAAAAGTCAGGACCTCCTCAAGTAAACTAAAATATGGATATATACATTATATAGTCTTTTTTAGCAGAATAACGAAAAAACATATCAATGGCAGTGACAATAAAAATACATCATTAGTGAAATTACGGACATAGTTCCGTACGTAATTTTATTCTGTATGCATCTCGATTTCGGCCTTCTGTGCCAAACCTTTTTCAGAAATTAAAAAAAAAGCATTCCAATGACCATCCATGTGAGTTGCATCGAATGGCGATTTCGCATGGGAGCAGTCGTCCTCCAAACGTCCTTCGAAGGCGATGCAAGAGGAGGAGACCTCGCCCAACAAGAAGCAGAAACTCCCCCAGCCTCCGACTCGCTCCGTCGACCGACCGGCCGACCGAGTACGACGACTACGCCGTCTACGCATTCAGCGCCGCTCGCCATACGACTTCAAATCAATCTCGTATCAGACGTTGCCTCTCCACCCCCCCCCGGTGGCTCAGGGGCTAGCGTTCTTGCTCATCACCAAGTCATCCGGGGTTCAATTCCCGACGGGACCAGAAAAAATGTGTAGCCTTTCACTTAAATGTTCTAGTATATATATATACACATACATGACTACTGAAAAGCGAACCCCCCCCTCCTATCCTCCTCATACTACTCCTAGTATCAATAACACTCGGTATTACTAACTTGTCTTACAAATACTCTTATTAACTTCTCTTACAGTAGCACGCTACATTTCCCATTTACAAATACTACAAAAAATATCGGACGCAGTGCTGAAGAGACACGTTTCGGTACTCACAGTACTACATTATTTCTCTTTATAAGAGTTTCCGCATAACACACATCCTATTTTGTATACGCGACGTCGATTACGCTCACCGCGTAATGCACTTGGAAAGAACTAGTGTAATTCATGCATTTTGCATAGAGTTATACCTTCGACTCAAATCACACTGAAAATTGTAAACCCCCGAAACAATACTTCTACACAGTTAAACTGTATAGTGAGTTCACCAACACGTGCTTATACGGCACACACAACCAACGAATCTCTCGCATATATCAACATAACTCAAATCCAGACCAGAATCCGCCATGACATTAGCGTACCACTAACTTACTTCTGCGTATGATCAGTTAGTGGTAAGTTGCATGTGGAATAGATTATACGTTCGCTCGCATGTGACGCTGTGCAAAAACTCCCCGATAACACACGGCGACACTCTTCCAACTGATCGAGGAGAGATGGGAAGGAGGCCAAGAAACTTTGTACCGAACCGACGACGTTCACAAGAATCAAGAAGTTACTCCGAGCAAGATGTCGAACCTCCACTCTCCCGCTCAGCAGGAACTCGGGGGTGAAGTCTGAACCAATACGTATCCGTAGATTTTGAAGAGTTTGTGCGGTCCACGTAATACAGAAAATTTTGTTGTAGCATAATCGTCGGACGGTTTATGAACACACAGCTGCTTATTTGCAACACTTGCGAGAAATTTTTTAGAAACGCGACCTGGTACAGCCATTGTGGGAACACACCTTACATTGAAATTATAAATTGATTAGGAAAGAAAATATGCTTTTAACATCGACCTTTGTACCATTCCAACTTTCCACTTTTCAACACTTCAATTTTTGGGAGGGCTCAATAAAATTTTACACGACATATCGAGTGTATTTCAATAAAACAGTAATTAAAATTCTTCATGGAAAGGATTAACTTTCTAACAGTTTTTCCTGTAATAAAAAAAAAAGCAAATATTTTACACTAGTTTGCATGAACCAAGTTGGTAGTATTTTTTTAAATTTTGAATAACCTCAGAATTCGAGTATAGTGCCCGAGAAAAATTGCTTATCTCAGTTAAATAAACAAACATTTATCGTAAACGCCGATTTGCAATTGCAGAATTCACAAAAACATAAAAATATAGGGTTAATATTTCTTTACCAATATTATCCCCTAGTAATACTTTCAAGCGGAAGACTCCGACAGTTTATGCCAAGTCCAAACTCCAGAAATTTATCTTGGTAACGGTACCAGATTTTTGAGTTTTAGTTAATTATGACTGGAGACAAAGGTCTCTACTAATAGTTATTTTTAGAAATAAAATTTAGTGATCATAATGTGATCATCAACTTTAGCTTTGAGGAAAGCAATTATTTACTTCCAACTTGGCGTTGCTCTAAATCGGTCTCCTCCGTGATTCATAAATCATTCTTGGCCAAAGCAATCTCTTTTCTCTGTCGTTAACTACCAATGCTCTTCTCGCTGCTTATTTTCTTAAAGGCTTCCAAAATGGCAGATAGAGACGGTGGGATGGGGAAAGTGGAGAGAAATCAGCAAATGGAGGATTAAAAGAAGACCGGTGGATCATGACCATAGTCAAAGGGGGGCGGGGGCTAACCGGAGAAGGACCTTGCTTAAAAATCATGGTTTTACAACACATTTTATAATATTATCTTTGAATAAAATACGTCAACTCATCAAATATATAATCAACAATTAACAATATTAAATAGCAACCAAATTTATGAATTGTGTAAAGTGGCAAAGAATGCCTTAATCTGCCGAGAGTTCAAGTCCAATGGGAAGGGGGTTATAGCCCCCTTAGTTCCCCCCTACCCATAGATCTGCCACCGAAAGAAGAAAGGGAAGAGAGAAGGGAAAACCTTTTGAGATTTCACCTCACAATACGATGACTACGAAAGTTATTAACTATGTCACATTATTTAGGAAAAAAATTAATAAAAAACAAGTTGATAAACATAGAAACTGTCAATTCTCTAATTATACGATTTACATTTACGACATCGTAGTTCGCAACTTTTAAAATACTTTAAACTGTTCGTCACAACGAAAATGTTACCGTTATTTTTAAAGCTGCAACGTAAGTAAATTTAAGATATTATTGACGTCCATATCTAAAATCTTAATTCAATTTATCATTCGATATTAGATAGACTTCACAGAGCATTTATTATAAATGTTTAACACTACACAATAAATACTGTGTGGAGTCCATCCAATACCGCGAAGTAAGGTTTTTTGAATTTACATCCATTTAAAGCAAACCTGCGAGGAGCAGAAAGAGGATAGAAAGGAAAGACAAGAGAGGAGCAATAAGCGAGGTCATGGTGCCAGATCACCTCTGCATTCGCCATCTGCACCTCCCTCTCGAACAACTGTAGCGTCGCGCCGACGACCGATTTCTCTCGATTCCAAACGCCACCGCTACCGCCTGGGATTTAAAACCCACTTATCTGCATCCAGCCAACATCCACGGACACTCGCGCCCACGCAAAAACGTTCGGCAGCCCTGAAAAGAACCGGTTGTAGCTTGAGACGCGGCGCAGACCCGGAGCGGGGCTCGAACAGACGACCTGTCCTGGGAAAGATGGCGACGCGGCGGGACCGCACTGCGTTGACAAGGTGCGCGCGTCTTGGCTCAGGTTGTGTTGGCAGGAGAGAAAGAGGGTGACGACTTGATCACCGGAACGTCACCTCTTCAACGCACGCTCAAGTCCTTGGCTGCCCGGTCGGTGCCGTGGCATGATAGGGATATTAACGTTTCAGTGACCTCCTTCAGAAACGGTTAATTTCGTTCCGGGTAAACACCAGAGACATTTCTCAAGATTGGCGGCGCAAACCGGATAGCCCAAAATGTCATGGCGAAAACATCAGGACTGTAAGGGTGATGCAGCAAGTTCTCAAAACTAACGTTTCGCTCAGCTTCGTGCGATTCTCGTGTGCTACCCAATATAATGAATATATATTTTATAAAAAGGTGTGATAACTAAGGGTGTATAGAAAATACAAAAATTTAATCGAAAAAGTTAGGTTTTCATCAGTCGACGGAGCTCAACCTGGACAACCCAGATTCTGATGACCGGCCGCGGAAGCCTTGGTAACTATTCCTCGGGTTCCAGAATGCGACCACCAAACATGACAATGGTAAAAGAGACGAGCACGACCGCATTGCGATGAGAGATCGAAGAATGCGTGAGATCGATCTGACCTGGACCATTCGATTCTGCGATATCGAGGTCATGAGCGTCATCTCTGATGGCATCTGATGAAAGCGAGGAAGAAGGGGATAATAATAGTAATTTATTCAACAACAATCTTAATACAAATGAATTCATAATTTGAGTGAACCGTAACTTAGGTTTTTCCCGTATTTTTAACAGTCATTATACGGGAAAAATTTTTACTCCTGTTTTCCTACCTTAGCACAATACATATTTTTACGTCCTATTAGATCATTTGAATCGCATCTCGTACCATACACATTCTGCAGGAGACTTCGTGGAACATATTGTATCTCGTAGAGTCGTTATCTCACCGTCTGACCCCTTCTTTCTGTAGTCACAGTCTCATAACACGTGATTCATGTCTTCTTTTCCTTTCCCGCAAATACATTCTTTCCTGTCAGTCTTTCGTATTTTTGTCGAGTATGTTGCATAATTTCCGCGCCCAGTCCGCTTCTCCGACCATTTCTCGTCCTGACCTAAACCTCTAAGTTCCCAAACGCAGTAGCGGCGATTACGATTCAAAAGGAGGGAGCAAAAATTTGACAATTTTCATTAACATGACATTCTGTGCATACATCCACTCAGTAAGATTTAAATAATGAAATAAATAAAGGAAACACAATTGGTGATCACCACAACAACGATGTATTTTTTTTTTTAATTCTCAGTTTTAGTTGGTCAAAATGAAATTTTTATCTATCCGTAAATAAATGAGGGGGCGGCTGCCCCCCCCCCTCCAAGGAACCCCCTAATCGCCGCCTCCGCCTAAAAGCATAAGTGGAATTGTCCCACGACGATGAATATTAAGGAGGTAGGGGGTGACATTCCGCGGTTTCTCTGGAAGATGGTCGAACAAAGGAACTAATATGCAGACACAAGGGGAAGGATCCGAGTGTCATCTCGAGACACAATGCAACAGCGGGATCGTTCTGAGCATAAAGCACTTCGAAGGTGATCGCACAGCTTCAAAGTCCCATTTTGTATAACCAACGTGACAACCGATTTTAGTTCGTCGAGGAAAATAATTTATTCAGAAACATTGATTCTAAAAAAGGACCAATGGATGATAAGATGGATAGTTTTTGTAAACACGTTTGACAGAAATAATCGATATCACATTTCGAATGCAATTAGTCATTGAGTGGAATTACTCGAATAAAATGATAAAAGTATATGGTATTCATCATGTGTCGTGACATAGAACAGTCATGTTAAAACTCTACTTGAAAAAGTAAATATTATGAAACAAGTTTCCAAATATTGACGCGCACTTTCGTAACTTCTTTGCAGCCCCTCCCCCCCCCCAAAAAAAAACCCAGCATATATTCAAAAACTAGATATAAATCATAAGATTATTCAATGATTTAATTTAGGTTTTAGTATACATATTGTCATGATTGTTTTATATTTGAGTCGTTCAGTGGAGTTTCGTACTCGTAACGATCCGAAAATTTACCCCAATGTGACTAAAGTAATTTTACATTAAAGAGTTCATAATTCTTGTTTAGAAAATTAGTATTTTTCTCGGACGTTAAGGTCGAATGTATACAATAGTTTACAGGTTTTCCTTACTTGCACATACTACGCAACGTAATTGACTAAAAAATGTCTATAAATTACAACAAGAAACCGTTTGTCAGAGATAATTCTTTAATTAATTTTTGAACTAATTGAAAACGTTGCGAATTGTTAAAGTGCTTACAAAAAAAATTATGTTTTTAAATTCACGATATACACAAACGGAATAATTTTATTTATCCACAATTTAAACGTAAAATATTGGATTACCTTTATGAATAGGTAAAGAAACCTTAACAAATTGTTCAAGGAAAATCATGGAAGTTTTTACCCACTTATTATATAAGATTGTCCATTTAACCAGAAATGTGCGCTCCAAACGAAGCACGCTATTACACACAGTAGCACGTAATATTTTACGGTAATTATCGGCTATTAGGTGAACCCTGAAGTGGGTACGCGGCGGAACGCTCCTGGCTGGCTGCGTGGAGAGAGAGAAACTCTTGAAAGTGGTCGGCACAACGACGTCTGTCTTTGGAGAAGGAACAAAGCGTGGGCGCAAACGGGCAGCACAATAACACAATGGTACTCCCCTCCTCATAAAAACATTCTCCTCTCCGCAAGAAAGGGTTGAGGATTTTATTTTTCTCGGGTTGAACTCGGACCCAGATCTATGTTCAGACGTAATAAGTTCATATTTCTACAAAGAGAAAACACTACGGACATGAGTACCCTAAGATCGGATGTGGGATCCAAATTGAAATTTTTCCAAACATTTGGATAAGGCATCCCAACAACAGATGCCACATCCGAAGGTTAGGATATCACATCGAAAGATTTGAAGAAATTTTTTCCTTCCTCTGAATTTGGACCTCACATCCATTTTTATGTGTAGATTTGCTTTTTAAAAGCCCTCAGTGAACTTTGTGTCTAGCTCTGGTGAAAGAGGTTCAAATCCAGAATTCAAATCCAAATAGTTTGCTCGGGTGAATAATGTTGATCTGCGAAAGGTTTTCTAGGGGTAATCATTCATGACACTCATCTTTCACCCTCACGTCATTGATATATCGCGCGACTCGGGGAGCATGCTATTAATAAATGCAAACTAGGGTGAGAATCATCAAAATGTAAATTTTATTTTCAGCTTAATAAAATGCATCAAGATTACCAGAGCATTCGAGAATGAATCTCTAATAGCAGAGGTATATACCAATAAACAATAACAGGGAGAATTTACAATTGGAGCTGAGAAAGCGTAGGTCTAAATTGCAGATTGTGCGACATAATAACAAAAAAATATTAAAGCTAGAGGAAGCGGATGAAAGGAGTGAAACTCATCAACATTGAAAAAGAAAACTGGAATAAACTTGGCATTAGTGATACTGACACGAACAACAAAATTAGAAGTAGCTTTTTTTTCACAATAACACCTTTAGTCCTATTTATTCCCAAGGCAAAGGAAACATGATTGTCAGTTGAGATAAATAAAGACAAGGTGTTAAGAAATCTCGAGTTGATCTTAATATTTATGATATTGCTGTTATGCACGACTAGGTGAAAGGTCTGCACAAGTCAGCCTTGTCTGCACACGGCCACATAAAGCTCAAGAGGCAGTCGTGCGGATTTCCGTAGGGGGCCATGACTTACACCGAAAGGAACTGCTTTCTCCGTAGCTCCTGGACCTATTCGCTTCGAACGGGTCTCCGAATACCACCAGACTGAATAGAGCATGGCGGAATCAAAGAATTGCAAAAATTAACCACGACCTGTACTAGATTGTATTTCTTAGAGGGAATAGTTTATGCGCTGAAAAATCTGGAGCGTCTTAAATCCTTCCACATTTACGAGATGAAATTAGTAGAAGTAATTAATTACAATTTGGTAGATGAAATCAGCTTAAGACCACGTAGAGGGTAATAAACTGAGAACAAATTACTACTAGTAGACAACACATCTGTCATTTATTCTCAAAAATTAATATTAGTATCGCCTCATCGATATCCAACTAGTGTAATAAACTGTTGTATTCTGCAGAAATAAGTCAAGGACCATCGTATCATTTCAGATTAACGAGTCTAAAGGAAAACTTAAGAAAATCAAGTATTCCGAAATTAAACGTACAAAAAGATATATATTCGAACATTGTAGAACTTCCATTGCTTTAGTTTTACAATTTCGTATAGAGACGTAAACCTTTACTGCTATACCAGTTACACAAAGATATAATTATCTACTCAGTATCTTCACACGAAAATGAAGAGTCTCCTCTTAAAATCCGTGATATCTTTAAAATATCTGATGCGTTGCAAAATCCCATTGTATGAATAAAAAATGTTGACTTTTCCGACAAAAGTTGAGTGTGAACTGTACGGAACCGTAAGTAAGATAGTTTGGGTTCAAACACTATGTAATTGGTGTATTAATACGTGACGTCGAATTATTTAAAGCGAATCCTCTCTCAACAATAGCCAATTAATGTGAAATGGTTCATTACAGGCATTAAGTGGCGGATCTAGACCGTAATAAGTTGGNTGCATTTTTCTTTAAAAATTATGGTTTTACAACACAAATTTTATAAATATTACCTTTAAATAAAATGCATCAAATAAAAAATTAACAATATGGTATTATTAATAACAATAACAATTGTTCATTAAAGTTATTAGTATTGTATTATTAATTTTATTAATAACAATTATAACTAACAATTATTAATCTGGTAACACTTTTACAAAGTTTCCATTTATCAACTTCAATTTAGTCTGCTAAGAGTTCAGGTCCTCATTGATCCGCCATAGCAGCCATCCATCGTATGAATGTATAAAGCTGAAGAGGTATATTACACGACATTGAATGTAGCAAGACTCGATCATTATTATCATCATTCATATTCACCTGGTTACCTTAGAAATTCAAACCGAATCAGTCACTTACTCTTCTAATGCGTAATGTCTCACAGTTTCATGTGAGTGACTATCAATGTTCTCTAGATACATTAAAGAAAGACTTGCTGATATAGTGTGCACGAAATAGAACGCAAGAAATGCACTAAAAATGTACGTTAAAACTACACTCAAGGTAATAAAAATAATCACGTGAAGGATATACCTATGTAATATTTAACAATAATTTATGAATGACAAGTGAGAACGACGGATTACGAGCTAAAGGATACAACAGGAAAATAGATGCAACGGGAAAACCCCATGTATTGTAAAATTTTAAAAATATTACTTTGATAATAAAAATCTTAAGTCTAATTCGTCTAGCAATTAATCTCTTAACGCTCGTAAAATTTTCATTCGAGCAGAAAAAAATTACCACATTTAACACGATTGTGAGGAAAACTAATAATTTTGTAGAAGAGTACCATCTAATACTTATAAATGCATTTAAAAAACCCAAAGACCTTTCTAATTTTTTTTTTAGATTTCAATCATGCTTTGGCCAAAAAAATCGGCGGAAATCTATTTTAATATAAGAAAATCTTGAAAGAACGTTAAATACCTTCAAAATGCAAAACACCAGGTTCATCAAAAACTGTTTCATTGTTTTTATACAGAAAGAAGAAGAAGGAAGAAACGTCTAGACACACCATACGTAATTCTATTAAACGGTCCCAACCACACGCTTTACTATTCGATGTCGCTCTCTGCGATCTCTTTTAGTTCATGCGAGAAGGCTGTATTGACTCGTTTTCAAAATCATTAAAACACAAACAATATTAGTACATCTTTCTACGGTAAAGTGAAAAAGCGAGTAACAAAGTCGGTTAGAGGGGGAAAACAAAATCAATCCCACATCGTCGCAAGTGAACTATGTTTTGAGGGTACTCACCCATCATGGAACTCCGGCGACCGAGGACTCGTACTGGAGGATCCGTTGCTGAAGCGATAGTCGTGCATTCCTCGCGTTGGGCTGGTGATGCTGGAGCCCAAAGGCGCGTCTCCGAAATCCGCGGGCGGCGGTGGTGACGCCTTGGTGATGTTGTTGGGCACTTGCCTCAGTGTCGTAGGAGTGGGCGGCGTCGTGGCTTGAGACCCGCCACCGCTTCGGAAGCTCGCCTTGCGCACCAGACTGGGGCTGGCGAGCCCCGTGTGCATCTGCAGCATGCTCGCGCCGCTGGGGATGGCGCCGTACGTGAAGGGGCGACTGTCTTGGCGCGCGTGGTACGGGATGTTGGTGTCTTCGCCGGCCGCTTCCGAAGACGAGGTGGTGGCGCCTTCGTCGATGTAGCGATGCACTTCCAGGACGTCGAGCGGCTGGCCCAAGGGCGGCGACGTGGACGACAGCGACAAGGGCAACAGCGGCGGCTGCGGCTGTGATGCCGATGAAGACGTCGGTGCCGGAGGAAAGCCGTTGTGCGACTGAAGCAGCGGCGCCGAAGAGGAGAAGGCGCTGGGTGGGGACGCGACGGACGGCGGCGAAGGCGACGCTGAGGCGGCGGCGGCGGCGGCCGAGCGACCGCTGACGTCACCGAAGGCAGGGGCGGCGGCGGTGGCGGCGGGAGACGAAGACGATGGTGGCTGTGGCTGTGGCTGCTGCTGTTGCGGCAGAGACTGCGAAACGGAGCGCATGGCGGACGTCGGGTATTGCCAGGAGGAGGAGGACGAGATACGCGGCTCCTGTGAACGGCCCTGCAGACAAGCACAAACACACACAATAATAACAACACAAAACTCACGCTTTTTGACGTAAAATTATTTAAACTATTTTCTATTCGTATTACACAAGTTTGTAAGGCATTTTATGACTAACCACGGAAATTTTAATGAATATTTACAGCAGAGAATTATCCCAAAGTCAGCATCGTATACGTGGCAAAGACGAAGAGAAATGTAAACGTGTGAAAATGCTAATTTTAGGGGGAAGAGAGCAAATTTTATAAGAGGAGTGGAGAAGCAAGTACAGCAGCGAGAAGAGGACTTGTAAGGAATAAAGAACAATACGAGAGATACAAGAATTATGGTACAATAATTGGAAGAAATAAGAAATATACTTAAAAAAAAGATGGTTAAAGACAGGTAGATGAAAGTTTAATTAGACTGGTCACAGATCCTTATAATGAGAAGTAGATAAGGCGGTATCTGTGACCAGAATCAAATAAATGAACACGAATACTATAGTACATGATAATTCTTCACCAAGTTTTCCTTATACATTCGCCAACTTACGATTTTTAATTGAAACCTTTTTCTGGACTAAAATGAAGTAGAACATAATGTATTACTACAAATTTCATACATTTTTGGAATCATTTGTGAAAATATTTACAACAAACTGAAACCGAGAACATTACAGTTTTCCATTAACACACAATACTTATACATTTATATATCCATTGTTTTTATTGTATGCAATATGCAGTCATATTGTTTTCAATTATTAATTTTGCTGTGTGTATTAATTATAAAGTGCACATTAACATGTTGTAATGTGCATGACAAATGCGAATGTCTTTAATATGGGCATGTGTGAGGAGCTGTGGTGGATCTAGACCGTAATCAAGGGTGGGGGTGGGGGGCTAACCGGGGAGCANCATCGTTTAACAAAAATTTTAAAAATATTATCTTAAATAAAATCTACGCATCAAATATATACTCAACAATTAACAATATTAAATACTTGAAGGGGCTATACCCCTCCCCACCCCACATAGATCCGCCTCTGGAGAGGAGATACTGGTCCCCTCACTCGAGTTTCCCCATTGCTACGTACGTAGCCCGTTCTTATGTTAGTTTCTATGAATATACACGTAACATAATAGAAATCTCAAAAATAAACCTTAAACATTAGACGTTCATTGGTTTGAATTCTATTACGTGTATTGAGGAGAAACGTGAGGAGGATTAAAAGTATTATCACATCCACAACCAATCTTCTCAACCCAAGAACTTCCCATTGAGCCACAGGTGTTTCATCCCATGCTAGTCACCAGACAGAATGATTCGGTCAATTTGACTCTAAGCCTACGTTACGCTACACAGCTTCCCCTCATTACCTATGCTCTAACTGCCATCACCCCTGCCCTAATGACTACTTCCTCCGTCAAATCCATTATCTCCCCCACCCCTCTGTTAAAGATACTAGCGCACCTCGAGCATTGCCGCCTCGCGCCCACGGGACTTTCGGAAACACGGTCGGTGGAAGAGTGACCAGAATAAATGCCTCGGTCTCGACGTATTTGGGAGCGCAGCCTCCACCTCTCGCCTTCACAAACAACCAACGCATCCTCCGAATACAGCAGCACGCGCCACACCAGGTGGTTCGCCCACGCGACAGCTCAAGAGCGAGCGAAAAAAAGAAGGAACACGACAAGTGTGTCTTTCACACGACACGACGTTTTGTCGCTCTCCATTAGAAATGTCACTGGGTAAATGCACCCTTTCACACCACACGACTTTTTGTCGGGCACCGGTTGAAATGGCATTAGGCAAATGTAGTAGTACACTCAATACGACCACGACGTCGTGTCGGGCATAGACACGTCGCAGTTTAATGCAAAACACATTCTTTAATAGTGCGTTTCCAAATAAATTTAAATTAATTGTTCTCATTGATGGAGTTCATTCTGATGAAGTGTTTGTTGAAGTGCATGTAAATAAGTAGGGACGTATTTAACATTTTTGCTTCTCCCCCCCCCCCCCGGAGTACAAACAATAGAGTCACAAACAGAAATAAGACTAAATGTATCTATTTAATCAATGAAGAAGGTAATTATATTACTCAGTTCCAGTTCATTACATTTGGAATAAAATGAGTATGGTAATACAAGACCGAAATAAGATGTATACAAAATATTCAAAAATGCTAATTACTTCTCGTTAACCGAACATAATCTTCTTGCAGGCTAATAGTAATTGTTAAACTGCTGTTGTGTATGGATATGCTAGAGTATTACACTTCTAAAATTTCCAGAAGATTGCAAAAAAAAAAAAGATTATAAAATAGACCACCAGCTGAAACTTGCCGTACTGGGACATTAATATTTGTCCAATGCCTAAATACAATCCTCTTATGTCAATAAATACATGCGAACATCTCTTGTGCGTCCAGTTTGCACAACAGAAAAACTCGGGTCGTTGCGCGATTTATTAAAGTTCCGTACAAACGAAATGATGTCTCCGACTCGTAATGGTTTTCAAAATGAAAGAAGGATTATCGAAAATATAAATTCATTTCACACAATTTAATTGAAATTAGAGTTGACATGAGTTCAGAAAAATAACCATGGTGACAAATCAATTACATAAACATGTATATGCTACCACCTAAAAGAGTTCCAAAAGCGACCGCAAGTTTTCTTCCTCCACCAAATTAAACCAATGCAATAGAATTGAATAACGCAAGAATTGAATATTATTCGCAAGAAATTTCCTCGACTATCCTGTAGGGGAAAGTTGCTGGTTTGCGAAGAAGCGATCATAGTCTCGTCTCTGGAATGTTGGGAAACAATGGTCAGAGGGGCAGAAAATTCAGCCCAATGAAAGACCGGGGATGGTAGGAGAGACCAATAAGGAGGCAACTGGTGCCGTGTCATAGGTCAGCTCATCAAATACGGAGAGAAACTAAGTACAGGTGCATCGTGTCGGCAAAACGCGCACAAGCTTCAAAGCTGCCGCCCCATAATGCAATGGTTCAGTCACGTGACGACCTCATCGATGCTTCTTCTTCTTCTTCTTCTTCTTCTTCAGTGGTGTTCTGCCTTTCCCCACGTGATACAGTTTCGTCGTACAATTGCACGGATTCTTGTGGATTCTATTGTATCCAGCGAAGGATGAAAATTCTCATGGAATTTGTAAGAGTTTGAAATAAAAAATATCCTAGCAAATCCTAGAGGGCGATCGAAGATAAATTCTGCAATCTAAATTCATTTTATAATCTTCTTCCCTCATAAGCTCCAAGAGTATAACATTACTTTTGAAACAAAACAAAAAAAACGTATTTTACGACTTTCTTTGGGACAATAATATATTTATTGTGTTTTATTAATACACAACTTTTTTTTACTCTAAATTGAAGTCGACAGGTTGTAAACAAATGATGGTTGTAAACAAAAAAAAGTCGTGAGTTATAATTTATTTATCTGATTATAAAATAGAAGAATGAAATTGAAGTCATGGTATGTCAGAAATTTCATCCGACATTTTCATCTCTATTCATGATCTTATTATATGATAAGAGGAAATATGCAATTTTTATATGCTTCATAGGCAATAAATTGTGTATTTATTTATTATTTTACAAAACAATTAGTAAAATCTGATTCCAATTTAATGAGTTGCTTTCATTAAAACTACCCAGGAACCCAATGTAAGAGAAACTATCCCAACCTGTGTTTGCGTACCATAAATGTCATTCCAAGTGATGAGTTTATATGCAAAGCGTCACCAATCCCTTCCCTGTCCTACGAACATCTTACTTCATTCTCTTCACAACTCACGCAACAGGGTCAAACCCACAGTTGACCCACATTTCCTCCATTTCTACACATAACGTCCGGAATTAACGTCCGCTGATCCTGCGCTATCTAGATTATACTCTGACGTAACGACGCTACAGATTTATCTTTAGAACGTATTCTGCTCACTTGTTTTTCGTGAAGACAAAAGGAAAGTCGAAGATAAAAAGTCAAAAACATATGAACGTGAAACAATGCAATGTTCTATTTCCAAACAAATTTCTAAACAAACACAGGAATTCAGATGTCTAAAATATCAATCTTGTAATACGTAGCTACATTTAAATTTTACGACTTACGTAGAAGATAACTAAACTCCATTTAATATTATGTTGTTTCACGTATAAATTATGAGTGGTGTTTCTCCTCTGATTTGATCACACTACCTGATCATTTCATCTTCGTGTATTATGAGCATTGAGATCAGCGGTTATATAGATAAAACTAGAGAGGTGAAGGAAAATAAATCTGTTTTACAGAGAATTATGAGAAAGGAGAAACGGTTTGAATATGATTTAGAATACTAGACAATGAATTTATGATTATACTAACAATGCAGGTTCAATGAACGGAAAAAAATGTTCCGATAGTCACCTATCACCATGTTTACAGTGACACGCTCAACTAATGATGTGTTTATAAAAATACTTTTACTCAAACTCAAACTAAGCCAAACTTCTTCAATGGCGAGTGTAAACAAAAGTGTTCGATGAACGAACAGTTAGTGTAAGTTTATATTAATGTGTATTGTATAAAAAATGACAATCCAACCACGGAAATAAACCAGAAAGCAGTTCGCTTTGCTTTCGAAATCGCACCACTCAAAACAACGTAGTGCGTACAACCTTCAGATGATTCCGGGCGCACGTCGCCAAGGTTACCGCCACTCAGCGAGGGGGAAAACGACGGTCGAGCCACGCCAGCCGAATTACACCGACAGACCACCGCCGCAGGCAATTAACGCCGCCAACAACACGAAAGAAGAAAAAACTGCAATCCCTCCAGAATAGTAATTAACGAGGGTTTTATATTCGTGATACAAATATCGGCGATTAAAAAGGCATCGTGATTCACGACTGCGCTGTATTTCGCGCCATGCAAAGGTTGCTTTCCTCTTTTCGACAAGGAAACTTCCCTAAGGAATTCCTAGGCTTTACACATTCACACACCGCTGGTTTTTCCAATAAGAATATTTGATACGGAAAATTATCCTGACATCGAAATACCTTAATTGCAAAAAAAATCTTCTTACGAGTTGACATTATTTTATTATTGAGGATAGAAATCATTCCACATAAGGTCTGAGTTTTAAGTCTAATATCCAGGTTTTTGGTGTCCGTGTCCTTATACTTAAAATTGCCTTCTTATCCTTTTACAAAGTACTGCTTGTTTTATTATTTGTTTTAAAGTACAAATTGAATTGGATTACACTGGTTGATTTGTAACCTTCATCGAAAATGTTCCAGCTATTAACACTATCACACAAGACGATATCGACGTTTATTTTTAAGTTTATTTCTTTCATTTACATTAAAAGCGAAATACTGCATATTCTTGGCGCTTTCGCGGTGCAGCGCGCCAACGAGGGCATATTTCGATTTCGACAATAAATTTCAATGACATGTTTTAGGAGAAGCTCCAGCAACAAAGTTATTTTATATATTTCATTTTAATTAATTTGGAACGAATTTTTTTTGTTCCCTTATAAGTCACACTAAATCAATTGTTCAAAAGTTCCACTTCCCGGTTTGATTAATCCAGGCTTCTGTAAATCCAAGATTTTTTTTTTGGAATAGAGAACTTAAATCTCTTCAGACAAAAATCTGAATTTAGTAATTAAATATTGGATAAAACTTTAAATATGCTATCGATCGACAACAGTCATTACGCATTATCCTGAAAGGGAAACTTTAAAAAATTCCCGATAGTTTAGCTCCATGTTCCAAACGTTCTTGTACGAGTGTTAGGGATGTTGCTACTGTAGATTTCGATTATTTCGTGAACAAAGAATAATTAATTGGTACGTATTCGAAAAATGATTCAGATTTTATCAGTTTAAGGGAAATCTAAGAAAGTCTAAACAATTCGTGGAAAAGGGTTGTCACTTGAATTATTCTACTAACAGTGGCAAGATACATATTTCACAACGAGCAAAACAAAACATGAGCTTGAAATTATGAGAGGGAATGTCCCTCATTCCATGAAAGTTATACTGATTTACGACGCGCTCTCTATATATTGATGGCGTAAGTTGTAGAAATAATAATGGGTGTCAATTGAACATCGTAGATGTTGGAGATAAAGAAAGCACAATATAAGACATCGGGAAGAGCTCACGATTTCGTGACGTGTCAAGAAACAAAGATGTCCCTTCAATGAAGACAAATGAGTGGCGATACCAACATGCTTTTCGATTAAGAGATACCAATGAACACAGTCCAAGACTCATGGTAGTGCCTATCATGATGGAATTGATAGTTTGTGTGACCTTATATACTCAGTCCTCGTGATAAATCGACACATTATTCAATGCTTCGCATTTTGAAAGTAAAATATTTTGATATCATTGATAGTCTTCTGATTCATATACAGTTTTCGCCATCTTCACTTCCAACTCATTATAACGTAAATTCGCACGTCGTATTTTATTGTAAATTTCATTAGTTACATGTTTCACCTTGTGGATGTAATCGCTAAGTTATTATACATTCTTAAGACACCTAAAAAAAATTACAAATAGCATTAAATATCTGACTAGAAATGATTTATGTAATACAAAACAGAAATTCGTTTTTAGAAAACTGATCATAAGAAATATTAAATGCAAAACCAATTTATTAATATATATAATAGTTCGCGAATAATGTGGTGACAGTATTGATTCTACCGTTCACACTATTCGCTAGCAATGTTTTCAGTTACATTAATCTCTATAAAAATTTAAGGCTATATCGATTTGTCTTCCGGTGGAAGATAGAGGAAGAATAACATATTCTGTAGATCCCTGATTTCGAGAGTTGTAAGGCAAAAAGTGAAGAAAGAGTAAAAATTTTGATATTTTTCGCATATGTCTTTCGCCTTTTTTGGACTTGAATTTTCACTACCGGTTCTGGACCTAACCACATATTTTGCTATCTGGTAGCTCAGGGGCTAGCATGCTTGCCTGCCACCAAGTCACTCCAGGGGCAAAAAATAAAAATAGTAATTTTACACATCAGTGTCCCATTTTATAAAGCAGTGACAATGTGAAAGGGAACCCCCCGTCTTTTCCACCTCCTAATGCTCCTAGTATCACTAACTCTTATTACTAATTACTTCTACTAACTACTTCTACTAACCCTTGGCTACTATAGAATAGAGTGAGCGGTGATGAATACCTGGAAGTGGATGGGAGGAGGGAGTTCATCCAGCGTCACCACGTGACTTCGATATCTCTGGTGATGCGGCGCCGTCGCCGCCGACGGGGGCGGGAGATCCGGGATGTTCTCCACGGTGAGCAACATGTCATTCAACAACTCATCCAGAGCTCGATGGTGTTCCTCGGGACTCAAGGGCGTTACGGGGGGCGGGGGCGACGGTTTCGCTCCCACGCCACCGCCCGCGTGCAGACCATTGCCCGCCGACGAGATCCCCGAGTCCATTGAGACGGTGTGAGGACTGCCGATGACAGCGGGGCCGGACGCCACGCCGCCTCCGCCGCTGCCCCCGCCGCCTCCGGCGCTCGCCACCGCCGTGCCCGCGCTGCCTCCGGGACTGCCTCCGGCCCCCGCCGACGCGGTCATCGAGCCAGGGCTGGCGGCGGAGCCCTGCAGGAGTTGTTGCTGTTGTTTCTTGCCAATGGTGGCATACAAGGAGCCGTCCAGCGGCCCAAACGTATGGTTCACTTCGGCGTCGTCTGCAGACACAAGAGACAAAAACGTCAATTCATCATCGTACTACTATATACAAGAGGTATATCTATTTTCGAAAACTATAAATATTTACCTTCAACACACAAATAAACAACAATTCGTATGATTGGAGGAAACTCTTTAGAATGGACGAAGTATTAGCTAGAATATAATTTTTTATTATAGAAATAGCATTACATTGACTATTTTTTGCGTGATTGCGTCTTACGATTCATATTAATTATTCTGTAGCCACATACATTAATTCTGTAGCCACATCCTGGCCCGGGTTTTTCTCCTGTTTTCCTTCGGGAACAGTCATTGATCGGAATTGAGGTGATGAGCCCTTGCTTGCTTCCGGAGAGTAAATTAATTTATTGTCCTCCAACGGGTCATACGTAGTTTGTACTGCTTTTTTGACAAAAAAAGTATTTACTTAATTACCAATTAGTAAATTCTCGATGAACATATTGCCAATAATCAATCTTAATTATCCAGGTTTTCATGTGGTCCAAATGAGTACATAATGCGGTTTGCAGTTGGCCACCCTTTCTCTACGTTCTTTGGTGTGATTCACAATGACTTTGACAATTTAATATGGCAAGCATTTTAAACAAATATCGATAAATTCTTATTTACGCAAAAAATCGAAACCTGACGCTAGGTAAGTCCCTGGAACTAAAATAGTCAACTTTAATCTTTGGTCAACCTGAATCTCTATACTACAATTAACTATATTACAAAGTACTCCATACGAGAACGATAAATACACCACTGGTGCAAAACCATTGCACATACTTTCTCATATAAGTTTCTCCGTCTGCAGCATAGTGGGAAAACATTCTGTAGTGAAAAGGTCATTTCAGACTTGGTCCTCTATATTTTGTTCATCATCCAGTGCTCTGTTCATGCTCAAAGTCGGTAGATGAACTTATTACACTCTTTTATTTGAAATTTCAAAGTAAAATAAATATTCAGCATATTATTTCAAATGATATAGCGACATATCAGTCTTATAAATATCGTGAAAGCGTTATGTAAATGTAATTTCGTTGTAGACAGAAATTGATGTATTTTCGCATCTGCAGTGTGTTTGCTGTCCCCCCTATTTATTTTATCATTATCATATCTTTCATTTCAGTTTACGAAAAGTGTATTCTACGTCCGCTTGGTACATTTACACTACTAATTATTATTCACGCTTCTAAAAACAGTAAATTAATGTGTAAGTGTAGCAAACAGAAATTATTGTACCGAGTCTATACCAAACTTTCAAGAAAAATACCACTAATGCTGATGTATTGCATACTAATTGTGCTTTACGTACACAAAATTCGAGCAAAATCGTTGGAGTCATTTTTGAGAAACATTCAAAAGTGTACTTTGACCTTCATGTGAAGTACCCTTCGTTTTAAAGAAAAATATTAGAGCGCGTGCATCTACAGACTACGTATATGAGAAAGTCAAATGGAGGAGAGAATGTTTTTTCATCAGTATTACAATTAACCAAACGAATAAAATACTGAAGAAGTTACTATGTACAACGGAATGTTTGTTTTGTTATGCGCATTCTTAACCAGAATTTGTGTACTAAAGGAAAGCATTTAAAACACCGAATTTTTTTATTGTTTAAATAAGTGACCTGCCACTGTCTACAGTATATATCACACGTTACAGATACACTCAATAAAAATATCCATGCACGGATTTCGGCACCAGGATAGAAGCGTTTTACGATCTCTCAAAACTATAAAAGTCAGACGCCAGAAATTACCTCACCGAAAGCGATACCTATAAAAATATCAAATGCTCAATAAACTCCGGAGATGCATTCGTATATTTTATCCTCAGTCCCCACTCCAATGTGAGAGCGGAATGTCTTGCTGAGGACTGGGGAGGAAGAGACGCCATGAAGTGAAAACCAAGACATCAAGCGCTTCTTCGTGTCAACGTTTCTCCCGGAACACGGCATCGGAGGATCTTCTCTAATACCCCCCCACCCACCCACCCACCCAGGCTTTCCAACGGAGCCTCGTAAAGAGCTTAAGGAGGCAAGGGGGTAAAGCTTCGCCACATGTAATTTAGAATGTAAATATTGTAAATAAAATGCCCTATCGAATTGAATTGAAAAATGCAGCCTCTTCCTGATCAAGAATTTCCTCAGATACGAAGTACAATGGCTCGCTCTACGTTCAGGGAGCAAATGTATTTACTGCGATTATAGTTTATACCAACTCTAACATTTACCTCCGAAGAAAATTACACATACTTAGAGGAAGCATTGAAGACTTCTTTATACTTTCGAAATTATAGCGAGACCATTTAAAAAGAAGATTACGAAAATAGCATTTAATTAGTATAGTGTACATCCTTAGTGAACATATAGCCAACTGTCGTTCTTTGTTTTCCTGAGTCCAGCACACGTTCCAATTTATTGTTGACTTGTTTGTCTGTTTCGATTTGTTTGTTTTGTTTACCATACGAGGTTTGACTCTCAATTACATACGACAAACTATTTTATGAGAGATCAATGGGGATTCAATAATAACTATTTATGCCAAATCTTGGTGTGAGGCGAGAGAAAAAAAAACAAAAAACAAAACAATATATTAAAATTGCAAGCAGTTTACTTCGTGACGCAATTTTAGAGATCTATATACACTCACACTACATTAAAATGGTTTTCACTCTGCAGTCTTTCAATCAAAACCATCACATTTTAGTTTTTATCCGTCACAATCACCACGTTAAAAGTATGTCACCACCCCGAAATTGCCTCACATGAAAAGAATCTGATAGCAAATAACACCGACACATTGTTGTCGAAATTTGAGAGAGATCTACACAAAGAGTGGGGCGAAGCCCCAAAATACGTCTAAGAGTGAAACTCATTAGCCCCATATATAAAGCTTAGTCACTTCCTAGTGTGGAATAATGTAGACACAAATATTTTAAGAAATGCGGCATAATCCTGAACACGCTTTATGCATGAAAAACAGTTCAATCTCTTAACTTTTAGAAATAATCGTAATAATCACCCTACTACAAAAGAGTGGAGGATAGTTGTGCCACGCCGCCGTTAAACAGCACCGTGTTCCCTCCGCCAGGAGTGGAACCGGTGTCCTTCCGTCGCGTTCCGGCACACTATGTACGGAGTGGAACTGGACGACTCAACTACGACATTCCGAACACTGTAAGTGGCGAGCGATCGCGCGTTTAAAGCCACTCGTCTCCCGCCGTCCGCTTCCAGACAGGTGGACGGACTTCGATGTGACCTCGAGTGACCTCTCGTCTTTCATTTACCAACAGCATCCGGAAGGATAACGAACTGTTCTCAGAACTATCTCCCTGGCGATGAGAAAATCCTTTATTAATGTTTCGCCCAATATACGTGTTTACAGTGGCATGAGTGACCTAGCGACAGTTTTTCTATGTCCTGAAGATTTTTTAATGAAATAAAGTAATAATAATAATAATAATAATAATAATAATATATTAGTCTGCTTGTGAGCAATGCTCGGTGGCAGAACAGAATACATACATAATACAATAATACGAGGTTAAAAAAATCATCAATATCTATAAAAATATAAAATACACACAAAACGGAATAAAATGCTTAGAAAATTACTACACATGGTTACAACAAGAAAGAAATTAGATTTAACAAATTAATTATCTTCATGAGGTTCATGTGTGTATATTCACATACATACACAAACACATTTTCTCTTACAAACCGTTACAGAAACACACTCATACGTACAAACACGCTCAATATACACACATGTCATTACTCCTCCTTCACTCTTAGCGTAAAAGTAATTGCTATAACATAAATAAAAGAAATTAATAACTATAAAAAATAAAACCAAAACAGGGTTGCTGGGAACAATCATGTACACTTCACTACATCACTACTACTGTTCACTCTGAGCATTTTGTATACCCTCAGACTCCAACCACCTCACTGCACGTCACATATGAACCTATAAACTATGATCAGAAGAATTGAAGGCGACAATTTGTAATCATAAAATAGGATACACCATACTTTCACTGAACACTATAAATTGTGAACTTTTTAGCGAGATATAATTTGTCTCGAAAACAGACAACTATATTAACAGAGGTTTGTTTTCGAAGGGATGAAACATCTGTCTTACTTTGTCTTATTTCCGAGAAGGATAGTATAAGTACTTATTAAATATTACAAAATACGTATTATATATTGCAAAGAATATGTTTTATGATTACTTTTTTATTCAAGCAATCATCCAGGTGCAAAATGCAATATTTGGAACATTTCATCGTGTACCGTCTGTCTAATGCTGCTTGATATGAGATCAAATCTTTGTCTTTGAGCTCAACGTAAAAATCACCCTATGGGATGTGGACAATAGCAGATCAAAGGGAGGGAGCTGACCGGGGAGCGTTTGTTTAAAAATTATGGTTTCACAACGCGAATTTTATAATTATCATCTTCAAATAATATGCATCAAATATGTAATTGACAATTAACAATCTGGTATTAATAACAGTAACAATTATTTATTAATATTATTCATCTAGTATCATTAATTTTATTAATTTGGTATTGTTAATGTTATTAACCTGGTGACAAACAATTTTATTATTAATAACAATTATTACTAATAACAATCCTTCAACTGGTAACGCTTTTAAAAAGTATGCCATTTATCAACTTCAATTTTAGCTGTTGAGAGCTCAGCTCTATAGACTCAGAAGGGAATAATCTTTGATCCGCCACTGGGCATGGACGGTATAGAATGCAAATGCCACCTAATTATTAAAATGACATGTAATTCTCATTCGAGAGAAACTTATCTAGGAAATTTCCCGAAATATAGAGAAAATAGGACGTCTCCGGCTGCCGGATCGAAGATTCTTCCCTTCTGCGTGACGCGATTGCATTCTTGAGCAGCGAATGTTGTCGTTCCCGTTGCCACAGCCGCTACAAACGACGAGACCCGCCTTACCTCGCACGTGCAAAGGAATCAATATCAGACGCAGCAGCAGAGGCAGCAAGCGACTGATTCCTGAACGAGTTACTACTTCGGTTCCGGATCCGTTCGTCCACTTTAAGAGGCGAAACTGAAGAGGCTTCTGAGAGAGGCTACGGCGGAGATAGCGGTCTTTTTTGCTGATGCTACTGCAGGCTGCTTCGGCACGTGTCCTACACACGGAGCTGCTTTTAAAAGCCGCCTTGATGAGCTGGTCTCTCTCTGGGATTCACAATCGGTGATCGGTTTTGTACTGATTTACTACATCTTTAAGAAATGTTAAATGATAAATTTATTGTCAAAAAACAGTACAAACTGCGTATGACCACGTGGAGGACAAACTAATTTACTCTCCGGAAGCAAGCAAGGAACCATCCCATCAATTCCGATCAAGGGCCCCAAGGCAGAGGCGGATTCAAAAATTTCAGCAAAAGTTCCTAGATAAGAAAAAAAGTTAGCTGCGAGTTATAATACATATATAATGTCAATATGTCTAATTTAACGCAAAAACTATACATGTACAAAATATTATCGAACTACCGATTATTCTGAGTATAGTGTTTAAAAATCATAAGGATTGAAATAACACTAAATTCACGATTGATTGTTACAATAAACACGCCCCTAGACAAAGCCTAGAGAACCTGTATAAGAAATCCGCCTTTACCCAAAGGAAAAACTGAGAAAAACCCGGGCCAGGATGGGGTAAAAAAATGTTACGTAGTATGTTTTTAAAAACATTGAAGTTTACACAAACATATTCAAACAGTTTCCGCACTTTGCTATAAACAATTATTTCAAACCCATCCACACGCCTTCAAATTGGGTGGGTATCCTTTCAAAGGTTGTTTACTTTCTTTCAGATAAATTAAAATTCTAATTTTGAGACATCAAATTTTTCTTTGGAAAAAATTGTTTTAAGATAAATAAATTGCACATCTTATACAAATCTAAAGAGAATGGGCACAATTTTGAGCTCTGTCAACTGAATAGTTTTGAAGTTAAAAAAAAACATTTTGAAATTTCGAAACATGGTGAAAATTGCGCTAATACCCAAATTTTAAAGACAACCAAAAAAAACGGAGTCACAAAAATATAAAATGTGTTATTTCTCATCTGAAGTGCTGCCAATATACAAGAGAATAATTAATTCTGAGATATGAAGTTCCATATCACAATTTTTTTCACATGGAATGACCCCTTGGCACTCTTCAAGGTACATGCAAAGTAACACTTTATTTGCCCGTCCTCACCACGACGCTGTATGTTTCTGCACTTGCAAGGATCGCGTTTTTGCTTGTTTGTTTGTGTTTGAATGTAACCATTAAGTTATTCGCCGCGCTATTATCCGCCGACAACTGATTTTCAACTCCACGCCTTCGAGATTTAACAGCGTGAGTTGAAATTGCTCTCAAGGATCTCCTCCAGACCATCGCTATCACAAGAGAGAAATCGTAAAGGCAAAAAAAAACAACAACAACTGGTTTTACTGAAAGGAGTTACTCATATTGTGAAAGGATATTCATAAAAGATAAAAAAACCCAACCCAACCATATTTAAAAAAAAAAATCAAAATAATTTTAGGAAAGGGTGAAGTTGCGTGTCCGCAGCATAAATTGCAAGTTTTGGGATTATGGATTAGTAAGAATAGGAAAATGTTATTCACGCTTTTGAATCTGAAAAGAGAACGTTATCCGGCAAAATATCAATTTAGTGTTTGTTAATCTGAACCTTGAAACCTAATAATGCAGTTTCTTCATAGAATGCAATCAATAAGTAATTGTTTGGAAATTATATTAAAACTGAAATCAGTAATGAAAAATTCGAAACAAATCAGAAAAGTGTAGTTTTCATACGTCCAACGTTATCAAAATTCTAGCAATTATATTATTCAAGGAGGAAAAACATTTTTCTGTTAATAATTTCACAGATAAAATGTAGAAAACAGTTTTATAGAGACAACTTAAAAAAAACAACATTCGGTTAGATCATTTATCCTTTTATTACTACTCGACACATAAAATGTCGAATTCTGTAACTTTATTAATACAAGTAACGAAATACAACAGTTTTTGTTATAAGAAATTATTATGAATATAGTCGAATTAATTTTTTCGAAGAAACACCCTTACTAATGAAGTCAGTCACCATTAAAGTGGAAAACCACAACCTTGGAGTGGAAGGCCACTGAAAGGCATCAGCTTATATAGTTGCAAAAACTGAGCAAAACGTGGCACTTAGATCATAAGAGAAATTCACAGAAAACTGTCGGGGGTTTCCCGCAGTACTGAAGACCTGAAGTCAACTTAAATGGTTCCATCACACGATGCAGTTCCGAAAAGTTGTCGATCAACTAATACACTTAAGGAGATCAATGTATCAGTCCTTACAACGTATTTTCAAACAACACAAATGAGCCTTGTATAGTTTATGGAAGAAAACTAAATTTGAAAATAATTTTGAATTTCAAAATATCTCGTTTCTGAATTTTTTGAAAATACTAAGGTATATTTCGTTTTGTATTCCGAAGCAGAAGAAAAATGTAATTGAAAACATATTTCCCTTGCAAGTGATTGAATCTTATTTACTTCACTTCACCTCTAAACACATTTTTTTTTAAAATAGGGACATACAGGGCAAACAAATGTATCAACTTCCCTCATTCACATAATGTATTATACGTTAGCTTTCTTTTCATTGTATCAATTTATAGACAGATTCGAATTTGGGGTAGAAAATGTTGGTTTACAGTGTGCTATGAGTGGAAACTCGAAATACCGGACAGAATTAAGAATATAAAACAAAAACAATGGTTAATGGGATTTAATATCAAAGAGGAAAATAAAAACGACCAACAAAAATTAGTGGGATAAAAATGAGGGTATATCTTTTCCTTGATTTGGTTTACCCAAGGATATTTTTAAATATAAATTTTGAGAAAATGTAAACTGTGTTCGGGTACGAACTTCGTGGATTACGTGGCGGCGTTGCCTACGTCAACACTTCCGGGAAAAACGAGGGATTCCGCCGCAAGCGAATGCAACCGATTCTCCGTCCGCCCGCGGCAAGGCCTCCTGCATTGCTGCGAATCCGATGCGTGAAGGAAGGTCTGTTATGAATATGACACGTGCTACATTACACGAACTTTATTTCTGAACAGTTATTCCTCAGATTCTTACGTGGTGAGTCAGCAGTTTCTGACAAGTGAGTGAGTGAGGAATTCATCATTGTCAAGTCAACGTAATGTATATGCATTGCAATTTTATAGTCTGAAACGACCAGTTTACGGAGGGTCTGCATCACACGGAGTTACGAAGAACTGTCGTCGTAAAATAATATAGATACAGAGTTTACTCTTGAACAATAAATAATCTAGAAGACCTACACAAATGCCATGCATAGCCAAATTTTCTGCTCAATTCAGAGGGAATGATTTTCTATGGGAAACGTTTCATCATAACTGGCTCATATTTTGCTGAAGAAAAAGTGTGATTTTCGACTTTAGACAATATAAGATCTTAAAAAACATTATTATTTGGAACAATTAAAAGTAAGTTATCGCTAAAAGTTTCTTCATAGGAGTGATAATTACTATAATGGTATGATTCCATCGTTTTTGGGGAGGGAGGTTCATGCGATTTGGCCTCTCCGTCGTACCTCCAAGAATAATAAAACTATCATAAATAAATATAAATTCATTGTCAAAAATCAGTACAAACTGCATATGACCACGCGGAGGACAAACTAATTTACTCTCCGGAAGCAAGCAAGGGACCATCCCATCAATTCCGATCAAGGGCCCTAAGGCAGAGGCGGATTCAAAAATTACAGCAGAAATTTCTAAGATAAGATAAAAAGTTAGCTACGTGTTATAATACCAATAAATTACCAACATTTTGATATTCTAACACAAAACAATTATTTTACATGTACGGATTATTACCGAACTATAGATTATTCTGAGTGTAGTGTTTACAAATCATAAGAATTGAAATAACACTAAATTCACGATTTCTTGTTTCATAGTTACAAGAGTCAAAATAATTGGACGACTACATTCATTTATCAGGAGTGTCAATATGGACATCATGCCGACAACTGACTTAAGTACCGCAGTAAGAAATAAGCTCAACGAAGGTCACAGTTAATATTCGCCAAAAGTCGACAGACGACCGCAGATCCGTCTCTCAGTTGTCTCCAGAGGTTCATTTGATAGATTAAATGATATTTGTAACGTCACGAACTAAATTACTTCTCAACGCAAGAAATGTTATTACTCTTTGAAATACGCTGGGTCTCCGCAAACAACCATTTCTTGCATCATTCATCACAAAATCTGGGCGACAGAGATTCTCACTGTTGAGAACTTCGCACGTGACACACGATTAATTTAGCGACTATTCATTGAAAATACCATTCAGACCACTTTCTAGTAATTCTTTCAGTTACAGAATTCAAAGAGAATTTAAATTTCGATAGATTTGCTTCCTGGTATTTAGACTCGTGTGGACACACATTCAATGATTGGAGTGTTGTATTTAACTAATCATTCGCTTCAGTAACTGAATTTATCATTCATCCTTTGTAAACAAAAAACAAACCTTTCACTATAAAGGTATAAAAATAATCGACAGTACAAGTTTTTTTTTTAAATAAATAAAATCATAAATCAAACCTTTTGGAAAATGAGGAGAAAAGAACTGAAACATTTTGAAGGGTCGGGGGAAAGGGGTGTCAGAGAAACCCCAGCAACCGTAACGAATTTTTGGCGCACTGTCAAATTATTTCTTAAACATACTTTTTTCCAGTGTTTGAATTAAAAAAATATGTAGAGCGGGTGGAGATATTTAAGCCAAGAAAATGTTCTCAGTTGAAATAATTCCTTATTTTGACCATTAGTATTGACAAATGATAATTAATTTTTCTTGTGATAATGATTTCTAGAACTTATTATAAAATTTCTTGAAATCAATGCTTAATTTTCACAATTATTGACAATCAAGAAATGTTTAATTATTATTCCCCGGTTGGGAATAAACATAAGCTGTAGAACTGGGAGAAGAAATTTAGATGGGGGCAAATTCCCTGGTCCCCCACCCTTTAATCCGAACTCTGTCTCGAGTGGAAGTACTAACAAAATCAAATAAAATAGTGTAACATTGGACACTCCCCTCCCGTGAAACCGCTGCACTCACTTTACAGCACAGAACTGAAATACTTTAAGGTACTGTTTGCGTCAGAGGTTTAAGTACCCTAAAAATGTTTTAAATGATAGTTTGAACCATTCTCTATCCAGTGACGATGAATTTTCATATCCTTACGGCGCCAAATTTTGAATTATTTGACTTTAAATTACTATGGGGTTATAGAGAAAATATTTCGCGGGTTCGTGGTTTTTTTTTGAGTGTGATATTGGGGCAAAAGTGCCGGCCTAACACTAGAATGAATAATTAATTAATACGAACTACTTTTGTGTATATTTTTCCAAGTATCTTGAATAATTGGCAACTTGACTTCAGTCAACGCGCACATGATACCTTAATGTGACGTTATTTCCTCCGGATTCAAAGTGAATAGGTCACAAGGCACGTATGTGAACTTGACCTCGTACGCACTTGGCAGCAGAACGTGCGTTGCGTTGCGCCAGGTAAAGAGAGTGAACACACTCCCTCTCCCCCTCTCTCTCTCTCTCTCGGATCCACAAGACTTCGCTTCGTCGTCTCCTCCGCCCCCTCCCACCCTCTGTTTCCTAGAACCGCCACCGCCCACGCTTCCAACCGCAGCAAGCTCCACCTTGTATGGGCGCGCGCGCGCTGTGACGTCACGAGGCTGCGACGCCGTGATGCTGGGTGCTGTCTGTCGGCGGCGGCGGCGGCGGCACGCGAACGAAAAGAGCTTGTTCTTCAGCAGAGCGGCGTCTGGATTACGTTCTTCAAAGAAGTCGATTCGCGGGCGCGATGGGAAGGAGTGACTCATTTCAAATTGCATTCAAACAAATATTTAACCCCTCCCGGTGGCTCAGGAGTTAGCATGTTTGTCCACCAACAAACAACTTGGGGGTTTCATTCCCGGCCGAGCTAGAAAAAATTTATAGATTTTCACATTAATGTCCCAGTTCATATAGCTGTGACTACTGAAACTCCAATCATATATCTTCTATCCACCTCCTACTGCTCCTAGTTTCAATAACTATTACTAACTACTCGTACAAACCCCTCAACATGAGGGCCAGGTTGTTGGTAAACCCAGCTAACAGACCCACCTACTAACAATAGCACCTACCACCCAACTGCTATCGCTCCATATAGATAAGCTTCAATAGCACTTAGCTACATTTCCCATTTACAAATACTTCATTAAAAGCGAATCTTTGCGCGAAAGCAATAATTAATATTGCACTCACAATCAAGTCATCCAGCAACTCAGGCCATGAAACTGCCCTGAAATTACTATTACGAAGTGGGTGAGATAGTTACAAACAGTGAAACAGATTTTTCAGCGCAATGAATTTAAGTAGTGTTTATACGGTAAAGGTGGTCTAGTAATAGTGTCTTTGCTTCCACGATCCCGCTGAGTGGTAGAGCGTGGGTTGAAAACCCCACTCCGTCGAACAAGATGAAGTTTTCACCTGGAGTTTCCAGACAAATGTCGGATCGGTACCATAAGTTCCCTGTCAACCCAACATATCTCCTTCCCAATTCCCTTGCCCAAGATAAGGTGGAAGAGCAGACCAAATGGCCCGAACAACGCCAAAAACAAAATTTAAAAAATCTTAAATTTCAGAGAAGTAAAGTTATTTTGTTGCTACTCTCGCTGTACTCTTGATCTCCAGTCTTTCGCGAACGCCGTTGTGCTAACGACCTTCCTTGCGCTCGTTCAGCGCTCGTTACTTGAATGTCTCGCCTGCGGCCCGATGCAGGGAGCGGCCGATCGGTTGAGGTGGGTGCGGGCCCGATGCTCTGCCCAAACCAAGGTCAGGGCGAACGTTGAAGGCTGTCACTGCGAAGTGGTCACAACACTTGTCTAGGTGCGGTTTTCAAACTGACGTCCAAATAAGGACTCATTCAAAAGATGCTCAGGTAAGAAGATGTGGGATCCACCCAGATTCGAACTCGGGAACAACAACTGGGCGCAAAACGCATTTCAATATTCACAACTCACGTTAACTGTTGATGTCGCGTATCGGTGCAGAAAAGACCGGAAACAAAATATACAATACTTATGATTTTTTTTAAATACCAAGAAAAATTATTCTTTCTTGTTGATGTAATAAGTTTGTTGTGAATTCATAACTAAATGAAAGTTGTTTCCAAGATGTTTTAAAACATTAAGCAGACTGACCAAAACCTAAAGTCTGAACGTTGTGCACCTGTATGTAATAAAAAAATTTCCGGGAAAAGATCGTGAAGTTATTCAAGTAATTGACAAATCTGCGTTACAAATTATTTTTGAATTGTGTCAGGTTTTTGTTACGTATAAGAAAAAGATCTAAATGAATGCCCTGGGGAACACCCGAATATTGATCATGAATTCGAAGCACAAACAAGAATTCCTCACTTCAACGGACGTAAAAAATTAAATCTTCAGGACCTTTTTTTGTTAGATTCTCGAAAATTCCACGAGTTTCTTATACGATAAACATAGGAATCTTGTTTAAAATATAAAAGGATCAAACTAGTGTCACTTGGATGTATATTAAATAGCAACTTAGAACACAGGTTTACATAATAGTTCTCGTAATAACATTGCCGTGACTATGATGCAAGGCAGTAACTCATGTTTACACCAGGATCATCTTAATGCGAGAATACACCAGAGAAAAAAGAATTACATAAAACCACCCACACTTCCGTACATGGACGGACCTCTGTACACGACGCGCAACCGAAACAAACAACTCGTGTGCCTCGCTGCCGTCCCTTTTTTGTCCTCCGTCCGGACAATTGTTTCTGTTATTAATGTAAGGGATTGTATCTGCCCGATCTCGCAACCTTTATATTAGCTTTCATTGGAAAATAATAAATTGTATTGACAAAGAATGGCTGCAGAATATTAATACTTGGGGTAAATCAATATTTTTGGGAAGTTAAAAATATCACCTGGAAGATTTTCTATTTTAAAAACTTTAGTTCACGTTTTATATTATTAATTTTGAATATGGAAAATGACACGAATAATAAAAAGTGAAGAGTATAAAAAATCTTCGAGAAGTTAAAAGAATAAAAAAGGAAAATAAACCTCAAAAAAGAGGAAAGTTGTAGTCCCTTCTCACCACAACATATTAGTTATTGGAGGAATTTGTCTGATGTTGACAGATTGATGTACATTACAAGAAGTAGGAAATTTCGTCATTCTGTCATTATTTATTGATGCTTAAAAGGCCTTTTCGGCCGCCGCTTGCCAAAGGACCCAGCACCGAAGATGACCGACATGCGGTCGAAAAGGCCTTTTAAGCATCACAGAATGACGAAATCTTTTACTTCTAGTAATACAAGTTTTTTTTTCTTCCTATAGTTCTCATGCATAAGTACTTTTTATTAATTACGATCACCTTATGATGACCTAAACACAGGTTGAAGTGTTCTGTTCATAATTCTGATGAAATAATAAAGTATTTTTTATTCCTTTTCGCTCCTATTACGTAGACCACCGCGCCCATAACATTAGTCCTTGCTGTTTTCTTTATTACTTCTCTATTTTTCTTCTTCCCTTCACTGTGTCCCTTTGCCGTCGCATGTTTACATGGCGTCATTCCCGTCCTCGCCAGGAGCAGACGTACTCTCAGCTACTTGTGAGCATATGTTTTGTGTGTCCTATTTGTGTAATATAGTCAATATAGCGTGAAAACATTTCTTCTGTTGCTATATATTTACTCTTATTCGGTGTAAAAGAATATTCCTCCTTTCAGGTAGTTTATAGATCTACCTATTTCATGTCTATAATGGTCACATTCCCAAAAATGTCAAAATTTTGATTTTTGGGCATACAAGTCAAGCGGCATAATTCTACTACGTAGGTTGAAATATTATCTCCTGCATAACGGTAGACGATATAATTATATCCGCGATTCTTCTCATCGGCGTCCTCCGAGCGTCGCGACGGTGTCCGTGGCAACGGAGGTAGAGGCGGTGGCGCGGCGCCAGTCCCACGTTACGCAAAGCGGCGCCGCTCATGCCAGCCGGCGCCTCCACTCGCCGCCATCTGGCTCTGTCGGCACGAGACGCAAAGGTGGTGGTGGTGGCGGTGAAGCATGTGTAAAACCACTGGCGAGTGAACAGCCACCCACCCCGTCCACCCCCTCGCGGACAAAACAAACNCAGCCACCCACCCCGTCCCTCGCGGACAAAACAAACATCGCACGCAACAGTCTCATAAGTTTGACATCTAATATCTCGGGAACGGTTCTCAATAAACAAACGTGAAATAGAACCTTTTTTCTATTTTTTATATACAATACAGATGAAAAAATATTCAGTCAGAAATTAACGATATGAAATACTCCTTAAGAAAACGTATTTTCCTTTAACTGAAAGTGAAGTTTAAAATTATATATTAAAAGTTTGACTGTGAAAGACCGGTAACAGTTGTCATTCGTATACGACCTATTAAGTTGTCGAATTTTCCTTTTGTAACTCAAAGAGTTTCGACAGCAATTTCGCCCATCGTCAAGTGGAAGTACATAATTAAAACTAAATTAAAGAATATAACAATATTACTTTAATAATAGACGAAAATATCGTCAAGTAATTGTTATCAATCTTACATTATTTTGACGCAACTATGATGCCTTAAAATGCATACAACTTAAGCGAAATGGCACGATGTAACTTTTTCAACGAAATCCGATGAGGGATCGTTCATAAATTACGTGTTGTCGCTTCTCACCAAGTCATCCCGGGTTCGCTTCCCGATGGGGCCAGAAAATTTGAAGCTTCTCACATTAATGTCCCACATCATAAATAGCTGTACCTACTGAAAGGAAACTCCCTTCTTATAGTCTTCTCCTACTACTCCTAGTATCAATAACTCTTACTAATTACTAACTACTTCTACTAACCCCTCCACGTGGGCCAAGTTGTCGGTAAACCCAGCTAACCGGTCCACCTTCTAACAGTAACCTCCACCACCCAACTCTTAACTCCTATCGCTCCATGTACATAAGCTTCAATAGCACTTAGCTACATTTCCCATTTACAAATACTACAATATAAATTACGTGAAGCGATCTTTGAGTCAAATTTTACCCCCCCCCCTCGGCCACACATGTCACACTTCGTCACGTCTCACTATAGCCCTCCTTAAGGGGACGTTACAAAAAGACCTACACCCCCCCATCGTATAGAATGAAAAACTGTATTTAGGAGGAAGAAATATAAGCACTTGTATTCTTTAAAAGAGTATAACAATCGAAAGAGAGTCGCGCAGAAAATTGTCCATGAGGGTTTATAAGAATTTAGTTTTCATTGCAAGAAAATTTGCTTCAATTGAGACAACTTTCAACATTTATGATATACCAAATGTAATGTCCCTCTTTCTCAAAGAACCCTCTGTTCCCCTCATCACGAACCGTCACTGTTCGCCCCCCCCCCTCCCCCTAAGTCCGTGAACGATCCCAGAACAGTTTTTGTGATTTCGTACTCATACTAGAGCTTCGACAAGTGGGAAAAGGGTACCTCAGGATAAGGCACCAAAATGTGCAACAACAAAAAATACATTTTTAGGTATTATCACTACTTTCTCTGTCGGTTTTGGCAATTTTTAAATTGGCCCACCACACGCAGAGACTTGAAATTTTGGCATCATCTACAATAGCACGTAAAGAGTTGGTGACCAGAAAATCAGTCCTGCACTTCAGTAATTTCAACAAATGTCCTTTTTTGACATTATTTGGTATATTTTTATTGCGGCCGTGTACCATAAAAACCACTATAAAATATATTTGGTTAGATACGAGTTTCATCATGTTAGTGACTTCTATGATCAGTTAATTTTGGTTTAAATTCAGGGGTAAAAATAATAAGCCGAAAATCACAATTTTTTAGTATAAGAAACAATACCAAACACAAGGAAAGTTGAAGAGGTGATTAATAATGATATTTTATCAGTAAATATTTATACACAAAGGGACAATGTCATTTGGCTGGGGTACCCTTTATCAGTCTGGCAGTTCTCTCGCTAGAGCGCAATCCAGTGGTTCCATATAGATAAGTGGCGTGAGCTGCGGCTTGCAATGCTACCTCCACCACCGTTGACCAACTACAACCACCACCCCCCACCCCACCCCACCCCACATGCTCGGCGCCGCGCCGTCCACTCCACATTCTCCACAAGCGGAGGAATGCGCACCGCCACGCGGTCCACGCCGACTACAAGCGGAATGCAGTGCAGATCCGTTCGCGCGTACGACACACGCGCGGAGAGAGAAATACTCGCGCCTCTCTGACGGAAAGAAGAGGGTTTCGCTTGAAATGTGTTTCGGTCTAAAGGTGTGACATACAAAGTATGAGGACAAAACATTTCTCGAGTGTTGACCCCGTTATTCTGAATCAATGATTGATGGTTGAGGATAGGTCATAAATGAAACTATTTTATAATTCTATTAATATTAACGTCCATTATGTAATCTAATTAAATAGATAATTAATAACTTACGACCTTTTATGGAGGAATACTATTTCTATTTTTTTTTTATTTATTTTTTTTTTTTTGTGAATAGCTCACTACGTTTCGACGTGGATTTAAGCAGTTTATCAATTTGCATTCCGGTTCAGTGATAGGGTGCAATAATAAATGTTAACTAAATATAGAAAAGTGTATTGTCTAGCCATGAAGAAGGAATAACAAAATACCGAAACGTTGGTGGTATGAAATAATTATTTAACTTATGACCTATCCTCATCAATTAATCATTCATTAAAGTATGAGAACGTTCATAGCTATTGTGGTCAATCTTTCATTCTTTATTGCCACGAAAGTAAACTAATTTAAAGGTTTATATCAATGTGTTTTTCTTCTAGATTTTGTTGTCGTTGGAACTTCTTTCTGGTAGCGAACTTCACAATTATAATACGTTCCTTCTTTCTTGTTTCATATTCTTTAATATGCTCCATTCCTTATTTGGAATTGGCTTCCTTTTATTATACCTCTTAGTGTCACATTGGGATGGTTCCGAATTTTGCTTCCCGGTGCTAAATGTAAATGTTATGCTCCTTCCATCTCTTTTTTCTGGCTTTTTCACTTATGTAAAATGTAATGTTCTAATGAAGAAACACATCTCATGGTCTAAATCTCGCTAAATATTACCTCACCTAATGCAGCGACGGGGAAAAAATGTGTTTCCGGGGCTCTCGGGGTTCAAAAACCTCACGATAATTAGAAATGAATTAAAAAACTGGGTAAAACGTGTACGTTACGATACAAATTGCTTAAAATGCTTAAATATATTTAAAAAAGCTTTCCCGAAAAACCGTAGAAAATTAAAGAAACCTGATTTATCCATACCAGGAGTTCCCTAATTTTTTTAAAATTGATTTTTATGTTATAAGTTCGTTTTTTAGTTGTCCCAGTAAAGTGATATTAAGGTGTATTAAATGATTGTGTTGTTGTACCGAAATATTAAGATTTGGAATTTTATTCTCAGAAAATTCAATGAATTACGCAAATGTATTTTTGGAAGGCCGGTCTGACGTCTCACCGTAATATAAATGTATTATTATTATTATTATTATTAAAATTCTATTGATTCAACAAGTAACTAGTTAACTACGCCACTAACTGAATAATGTATTCAAGATTTTCTCTGCATAAACTCATTCCAAAAGTCAAGTGTTGGGAGACAAAATTATTTTTGAATTCAGACAATGAATTTCGGTACATTCCAATGATTTGCAATAAAAAGAAAGGAACTTCCTTTTTATCTCAGAGTCGTGAAATTGGAAAATCGATTCGTCACTCTCAAGTACTGATTGAAATCACCGACATTTAATTACAACTTCTCTAAAATACTAACATCTATTTTGAATCAGTCAGTTTTTATGTAGATCGTAAAAAAAAAGAGTCGTGGATTTAGAAAAAAACGAACTAAATTCTTTGATCCAACAATAAACCCCAACCCTAATCCGATGTGCATTCATTCCATACATTAAATTCTGGACATCGTCGAACAGCGTTCCGCACGGGATCGTTCAACAGAATACGCTGAGAGCATTGCCATGGAATTCTTTTATCATTCAACTGCGTGACCGTAAATAACGACGACGCTGATATCGATTCATCTCCATTTCTAAAAGGGAAATAATTTTTAGTCCGCTATACTTAGGCCCTCTCGACTTCTCTTCACTCGGTTCACCCTTTCGTAATTGGCATTCTGTCCACGCCAGATGCTCTTCAAGCACCAGAAGACCACCACATGGAGACAGACGATTTCTAAGCGTGATACTGCACGTAATGGTCTGTTGCGAAATCAAACGCGAGAGCAATTTTTACAGTACAGTACAACCCCTCCTAGCCGTCCTCAGATGAACCGGCCTATCCCTCCCCCTCCCCCGTGCAACAGTGGCGGATGGATCTAGACCGTAATCAAGGGAGGAAGGGCTAACCGGGGAGCATTTTTGTTTAAAAATTATGATTTTACAACACAAATTTTATAAATATTACCTTTAAATAAAATGCATCACACAAAAAATTAACAATGAACAATCTGGTATTAAATAAACAATTTTTATTGTTATTAATAAGTTATTAATATTGTATTATTAATTTTAATAATCTGGTATTATCAAGAACAATAACAATTATAACAATTATTAATCTGTTAACACTAACGAAATATGCGTTTATCAACTTCAATTTTATTTGTCAAGAGTTCTGGTCCAATAGGGGTGGGGGGGCTATAGCCCCCTCTTAGACCCTCCGCCCNGTACAATAGCTGGAAGGTAAATAAAGAAATAAAAGCACTGTAGAAAAAGCAGTTACGAAAATTTTGAGTGTGTGTGACGGGTCTCTGCCGGACAGTTCTGGGTGACGCCAACGTTAGGCGCACAATGTGTTAAGCGTTGTTGTGGCGCGTGCAGAGCGGAGGAAGAGGACGACGTTCGCCAGTGAGATTCCTAGTCTATTTTTCTGTGAATCAATAAGTACGTGACTATTTTTTATCAATCAATTTTTCTTTTTCGTTTATGTATGTACTTATTTACATGCACTACAATAAAATGAGTTGCAATGAAGTCTCATTTGCTTCTTTATTCGTGGTAACCTGATGAAATTGTAGGCTTTTTGAACACATGTCGATTTTTCAATGGATTACCTCGGATTAACCGGACAGGGTTTCTCAGACCGGTTAAAAGGGGTTCTACTAGTTTCCTTTTATCTTTACACTGAGAGAACAGGTTTGGATGCGAGATCCAAATCCAGAGGAAGGAATGGATTTCTCCAAATCTTTCGAAGTGACTTCCTAACCAAATAGTAAGCGAAATACTCGTATAAGGTTGGGAAGTCATATCCAAAATCCTTTCCTTCCTCTGAATTTTGATTTCCCATCAATACCTAGGGTACTCATATTCCTAGTGTTTTTCTCAATTCAAAATTCTCAAGTTTTCTTAAATAAAAATTAACCTTGNAACGTCATACGATGTTGTTTCCTCGCAGTAAAATCGCCCAGCAGAGTAAAAGTCTGCGGTTCGCAGAATCTTAGCAATTCGTCGGTTTACGTATCGCTCGTTTCCGGTTTGTGATGACGTAGTCTCCAGAAGAAGACAGAAGATAGTGCGTCACTGCGAGTACGTAGAGTGTCATTTTCTTCATCACAAACTTCGGAACGACTATGCAGAACGAAAGATCACAGTAAAGCGTGGCATTATTAATTGTTTAACTCAACTTCCGAGTACCCATTCGTGGAGGAGTGTTTGCGACGTCAACAGCACTCAGGTGAAAATTGCGACAGACCGGGACTCGAACCCGAGACCTTCTACTCTGACCGCAAGTGTGCTATCCACTGCACCACCCGCCCCGACTTATTCCCTGAAGAGGGATGTGACCCGGGTTCAACGGATCAGGCCAGGAGGTAGTTGCGAACAGACTTGGGAGTCGAGGCGGGTGGTGCAGTGGATAGCACAGCTGCGGCCATTTAGGAGGTCCCGGGTTCGGGTGCCGGTCCCTCGCAATTTTCACCTGCCTGTTGACGTTGCATGACATCATTAAATTACGAAATTGTGGGTGAAATTAGCTTGGTTGGATATCGGTCATTTATTCTTAAAAATTAGCTTGCGTATGTGTATCGAGTAAAATCATCAGTTTCCTACGACAATATTTTAGTACATGTTCCAACGAAAATTTTACTGCAGTTCGTTGAGGGATGTCTTTAATTTAGCATTCTATTCATTTTAAGTTTTGTAAAAGTAGACAATTTTTCTCCAATCGTAACAGTTCTTGTGTTACGATGTCAATAGCTATTCAATATAACACATTCAAAGAAAACAAACAACGATATATAGTTACGTGCAATTTGGTCTCGACTAAACTTTACAATAATCTTCAATATCAAAATAACAAATTTATGAACTAATTTCTAGAAATAACACAACAGGGCTCCTTGGTATTCTCAATTCTTTTGCTCCAGTCTGGTGTATCAAAATAAAATCGTACTCAGATCTTATTCCCATCTCTTAAAGTCTATTTCAATCCGCTCAATGCAAGGACTAACATTTCAAATAATGAAGTCCTGCCGCTAAAGATGACCACAGGCTACACCAACGGAGGTTAGTAGTGTGGGAAGATATCTACAATATTTTTATCGATTTGTGGTTTTAAAAAATTACCATAAACTGAAAAGAAAAAAAAATTCATATTTATTAGTCGTGTCTTAATTTATAGCGTGTGAAAACTGCTATTTGAATTTATCTATTGGGATTCTGCGGATCGAACTTGATAAAATCATATGTTCGGGGAAACACTGGACAATACACAAAAAGGTTATTTGTACCTGAGCTCCGGATCACACGTGGGGCGGGGTATGGAAATCCAGGCCAAGGTTCACGAACGAGTCCCGTAGGCAAAAGCGATCGCGCGCGCGCGCGGGCGGGCGTACGCCTTCCGCAGTAAATCAACGCAAGCGAGCGACGGCTACTTCTCATTAGGCTGCAATTAAGTCCTCTGCCGAGAAAGGCGCTCATCGATGCTAAGGACGCTGTAGGAGAATGTTGAGGAGGAGGAGGAGGAAGGAGAAAAAATAGCGAGAAAGGGGAAAGAGGAGGAAAAAGAAATAGAGCAGAGGGAGGAGGAATAGAAAAAGGACAATATAATGAAAAATCGGAAGCAGAAAAAGTGAGAAAGTAGTTTGCTGCTAAGACAGGTAGTGACAAGTGTTGTTTTTTGTGGAAGTGATCAGAGAGGATGGGAAAACTTGCTTGTGAGGATTATACGGAAAGAGCATCAGAAAGTTGATGTGGGACAATTGTAGATTTGGCCGACCGGTGAGCATGTACGTCATCAGAACGTTAAAAGCAAAAGCGAATCCAAAGATAATCCATGGGTGGGGGAAGGGGTGCTACAGGTAAAATGGCATTACTGTCGCGAGGGTAAATAAAATAAACTTGGACAAAAAAGCAGTTACGAACTGCCTATGACGACGACGAGGAGGAGAATAAACTTATACCACCAGAAACAGCTGCGATGAAGAAATAAACGTGACAATATAAATGAAATTCACAGCCAAATCGAAACGTCTATGATAAAACCCTTAACTAGTTATGAATTCGTATTGAAAACAAGTTTAGCGTGGGAACACGAATACCTTCTGGTACAAAATTTGTATTCACTTCTAAATATTAGTAATTTTCAGTTTTTACGTAATCTCCGTACATTTCGTCAGTTCTCTTTTTGCTCAACCTTGCATTATTATAATATTTCAATAAGTTCTGAGAACCGGAGTTTCCTATAATGTTATTTCACGATAATTTTACGTAAGTACAATGATGACACTAATTTACTATGTAAACACGCCAACGCTCAAAAAGATTTGTCTAACCTTTCGACTTGGTTCCATGCAAATCGTCTCATTGTAAACACTGACAAAACAGTGTATGTCATTTCACAATAGTAATACAAAATATTTACCCCATGTTTCTCTTTCTTTAAACGTAACACGATTAAAAACTGTTACGAATACAAAATTCTTAGGTCTCCATATTCAACACAACCTCAAATGGAATTGTCACGTTGACAATCTTAATTCCCAATTAAGCAAATTGTGTTACGCATTCCGAATCTTAGTTAACGCAGTTAGTCCACGTATTTCCCGTTGCGTATATTTTGCAAACGTTTACTCCCATTTACGTTACGGCATTACCTTCTGGGGTAATTCCGGTCAGAGTATTCAAACTTTCAGAATTCAGAAGAGGATAGTTCGGATAATTTGTAAATCTCACCCCCGAAACTCTTGTAAACCTTTATTCAAGGAATTAAATATATTAACACTTCCCTGCATTTATATTTATGAAACAGTCGTGTTTGTTAAGTCCGAATTACTGAAGTGCCACCCTTGCTTTATACGAAACAGTCTCGTTCACGAACACTATACACGCAATAGTAGTAATATTCATCGCCCTAGAGTGTCTACCACTTTTTGCCAAAAAGGACCAAATCATTCGGGAATCGTTCTATTTAATTCCCTGCCCAAGAATATAAAAGATATTATGAAATTGAATCTCTTCAAATCCGCGGTTAAAAACTACCTCCTGCACCAGTGCTTCTACACTGTAAAAGAATTTATTGATTTTAACAAAAGTTAAATTCGTCTTGTGCTTTATCACGCCATTGCTGTAGTACTTTTTAAACAACTTATAACAATTTCAAAAACTATTTTCTTGCATGATTGTTGTGTCTTATGGTTCATATTAATTTAGGTTTATGTGTACTCAACTTTGGCACGGTTGTGTATATAAATTCTGTAGCCCCACCCTGGCCCGGGTTTTTCTCAGTTTTTCCTTCGGGTAGAGGCGGATTTCTTATACAGGTTCTCTAGGCATTGTCTAGGGGCATGTTTATTGTAACAATAAATCGTGAATTTAGTGTTTTTTTCAACTCGTATGATTTTTAAACACTGTACTCAGAATAATCTATAGTTCGATAATAACTTGTACATGTAATTTTTTGCGTAAAATTACAAACATATACATTNCACTTTTCATCTTATCTAGGAATTTTTGCTGAATTTTTTGAATCTGCCTCTGCCTTAGGGCCCTTGATTGGAATTGATGGGATGGTCCCTTGTTTACTTCCGGAGAGTAAAATTAGTTTGTTGTCCTCCACGTGGTCACACGCAGTTTGTACTGTTTTTTGACAATTAATTTATTAAATTTATTATGAACTGCATTCAAAACTTAGTTTCGATCTTTGAGTGCTGCTCCGTAAAATGTAACTCACAATCTCAAATGTATTTACTCCTTACAGGAAGGAATAGAACTGATTGCTCATGCCTATGATACAGTGGTTATAATAAAAGGGAACAGCAGGAGAGAACTTTAACAGAAAAGCAAAAGAATATTAACAAAATTTGAGACGGAGGCACAAAAATTACATCTTACAATATCACAAATTAAGACAGACTGATTTGTGTTTGGACTGAATAACAAAGGCAAAAGTAAACGAGACCCCATAATACGATTCCCATCTTGGCGAGTGAAAATAAAAGACAACATTAAATATCTTGGTGTGATTCTAGATGAAAAACTAACGTTTGTAAAACACGTGGATAACATTGGAAATAAATTGAAAAGAACAATATATGGCATAATGCGAGTGGGGATAAGTCGTTGTAACATAGGAGCAACACAGTTAATTAAAATCTATAAGGGGTATTGTTACCGCAAATTCTATATTGCATTAGTGTTCGGTATGCTAAATCCAAATTAGTTCACATGTTACGGACGACTAACAAGTTACCAAAGATAACGCATAATATACTGGAGTGGAGCTTATGGAAGTACCTCCTCAAAAGCTATGCAGGTAATCCTCGGAATGGCACCCATAGACATCGAATTAGACAAACATTATTTGAGATACAAGTTAAGGACACTGGGAGAAGTACAAATTTGTGAGGAAAAGAACCAAGAATACAAGTGGATGGGACGGAAAAATATCACGGGCTGCAATGGAAGGGGTTGGCAAATCCGCTGGGACATAGCGAAAGATGGCAGGTTAACATTTAAATTCATAGCAAATGTGAGATTTCCATATAAAAACGAAAAATGGTTAATACCTAACATAATTGAAATCATAACTGAACATGGGGATACTAAATCATGTTGGCAAAGAATGGGGTTATCGGAGACTAATATTGATGTACATGCGGAGCAGAGATGGACAATGTAAACTATATTCTCCATACATGTAACTTGGACAAGAACGTGCAATATGGCTACGCAACATGAAGAGAATGGGAATATTTAGAGACAGAACTGGGAACATAGCAACAGAACGATATAAAATATTCGAAAGGTATATCAGAGACACATTGAATGTGCGCAAAGGAATAAGGTAGTAAATAGATAGTATACAGTTCCCCACGCGGTTAGGAACGGGAACATCGCTTTTTACTTCGGTGACGGCAATAAGAAGCAAAGAGGAAAAACGAGAAAGAAAGAAAGAAAGAAAGAAAGAAAGAAAGAAAGATAAGTAGCCCAGGTAATGGCAGAAGAGCCGAGAAACTGGGATTTTGATAATTAATGGAAATGAAAACGAAACAAACAAAAAAGCCTCATCATTTAAGAGATTCACAAAGTCATGAAATACCACGAAAAGCAAGAAAAGGAACACAGCTGTGGATTCCTTAGTCGCATAGTGGGAAGTGGGAGCGTCAACAGCTGTGCGAGCGATTGTGGTGAAATGTGGGACAAGACAGTTTACGGGAAAGCGCCAGAAGGATTGGCAGAGAGTGATTTAGTAATCCCAACCAACTGCGGCGGATTTCATTGTTCGGGAATGTCATCGACACAAAGTTTAGGAATCGCTTTGAAACACAATGGACGGAAACAAAAATTACTTCGTAAAATAAAAAAGGCAAAAATTGGAGGAACGGCAAATTAATAATCCTGATAAAAAAAATCAAGTCATCAATGTTTCCCGTAAGGATTGTAATTGAAAGTCGAATCATAAATGAATATATTCATTGAATATTCATTAAAATTATAAAATCAGGAATTGAAGTATCTGAATATTCGATTTTGTGACTGTATACAGATCCAGAGTTGGAAGAAATTTTTTCTGCGTGATTTTTTTCTGAAAAATAAAATAACCATTCCAAATAATTAGTGTAAAATAAGATGAGTAAAATATGTAATTTACACAGTACCATTTCATATGAAGCGCACAACCTATTTTTCTATTTCAGTAAAATGCATCTAATGTAATCGACGCGCCATGCGAAATAGAACATAAAAGAAAACAAGAAATTTGGAAAATAGTATATTACCATTCTTCATTTCATAAAGAATGTAGAATTGAGAGGAAAATTTGTATTCGTTTACCTTAAGAATTACAAGTGACTGGTTGTTTATATTGTCGCTAGTGGACACTAGTTAGCCATTTTCTCCTTCAGGTAAACTCGTTTTGTGAACCGTGAGGCTGACGGAAAGTTACAAGTATACTCGTAATAACTATGACCCAATAAAAATGTTGACAAGTCGGGAATTGTACTCGGGATATCCAAGATGGTCCTCCCGTGAGGCCGGGGTGGAAATTGTGTAACGTTGTGGAAGGTGAACGAGTTAACACCCTTGAGTTTACAGCATGAGATCCCGGGTTAAATTCTCGACTCTTCATATTCAGCTGCTCGTGGTTATGACACGTTTACTCCCTGAGATCTAAAGAGCCTAAAGATAATCGACTTCAAACAGAAATGATGTTTATATTGCCATTCTGGCCCGGGTTTTTCTCCGGTCTTCCTTCGGGTAGAGGCGGATTTTTTTATAAAGACTCGCTAGGCTCATACCTAGGGGTGGCATCTATTGAAATAATTATTCGCGAATTTAGTGTTATTTAGTAGTTACGAATTGTCAACAATATTTTCCGAATGATTTATACTTTGAAAATAATACGTACTTGTGAAATGACTTTTATTGTGTTTTATTAAATACAATATTTGTTGGTATTTGTTAATACTACAACACGTGTCGAACTATTTTTTATCGTTAGAAGTATGTTGAAATGTTAAAATCCGCCTCAGCCTTTCGGCCCTTGATCGGAATTGCTGGGATGGCCCCTTTGCTTGCTTCCGGAGAGTAAATTAGTTTATTATCCTCCACGTGGTCATACGCAATTTGCAACTGCTTTTTTTACGATAAAGTTTATTCTTTTGCTCCAGAACGTCAGGTATGTCTCAATCAGTGGCGGATCTAGACCGCAATCAAGGGGGGGGGGAGGCTAACCGGGCAGNTTAGCATTTTTTTTTAAATTATGGTTTTACAACAGAAATTTTATAAATATCACCTTGAAATAAAATACATCAAATAAATAATTAACAATCTGATATTAATAACTAACAATTATATTATTAATAACAATAACATTTATAACTAGTAACAATTATTAATCTGGTAATCCTTTTACAAAATATGCCGTTTATCAAATTCAATTTTATCTGTTAAGAGTTCAGGTTCAATTGGGGGGTGGGGGTGTGGGGGGGG
>NNCF01128042.1:122387-141528 GCA_002313205.1 Laupala kohalensis
GCCACTGGTCTCTATGCAACACTAAAACGTTCTTTATCGTTCTGGAGTTCTCGACACGTGCCTGTGTCCACGAAAGCCACGAGTTGGAAGAAGCGACGACGCCGGCGTCGACGTCAAGTGGCAGTAGCGTCGCGACGCCTCTCAGGCGGGCGCCCAGACTGTCGAAGCGATTCATTGAAGAAGAAAAAAAAACGGGTATAAATAAATGAGAGCCGTCGTCGACAAGAGAAGGTGTCGGATATATTAAACGCTCGACGGGACTTTGAGAGCAACACAAAGACAGTCGCATCACACAAAGACAGACGAATAGCCGCGTCGCGTTCACGGATTCGCGAAGAGAAGGAAGGTGGGTCTGCTAACAAAAATAATAAAATTTATTTACAAGAATGAAGAGTGACTATGAAGTCCTCATGGATTTCTGGATAACTCACACTGGAACCCCCTCGCGAAATTTCATGGAACTCTCAACGTGGAACTAAGAAAATGGGTGACGCAAGAGGAATGAATGTGATATCTTATTCATAATTTAACAAATTTTCATCTTATAAATCCTTTTCATCGCGAAAATGATTACGAAGACTTCTGAGTCATGAGAATTTGGTTGTTGTCCCAACCTCCCCATAAATGCTTTCGTCTTCTCAACATTTTTACGAATAACACTTTTTACTGGGGGAGACAACAAATAAAATGAAAAAATGAATAATCATATTTGATACGTGCGAGGTTTCGATCATTCATATGGCCATCATCAGATGCATCCATTAACTAAGAGTTTTTAATATTTCAAGAAAATTATATATTAAAGTTTAAAACGTTTTAAAATGAAATTTCATATTTTCAAGGCAGTCACAGTAAAAAAATTCAAACAAAAAAAAACTGTCCATTCCGAGAAGTCTTCAATATTGTGCATATGGAACAGTTTTAAATTTAATTTTTTAAAGAATTCTTTTAGTTGTGTAGAAGTGTCTCAACAAACGTAGGGTCTGAATGCTGTTAATTGGCGTTTGCAATTACTTCGCTTTGTCAACTCATTGGATGCATCAGAGCGCGACGAAAGCTCTGGAACGATTCCAGAGGGAAGTGAACCGGTTCCATCAATTTCTCGGATCCGAATCAACGCAGAGGAAAATGCAGTGGGCAGTGACATCAATTAGAGAGCGAAGTAAGTCATAGTTATCTACAGGAAATGATAATGACTCAGGATACACGCTTTATAGTCGCAAGTGGCTTCAGCCTCTACGACAGAATCATAATCGGAGGTTATTGAATGTAGCGGGTTTTCTAAAACGAGTCACGGAAATATAACAAATGAACAAGAGCTTTGAAATTTTACATTTTTAATGTTTTAAATGTTTTTTCAAACTTCAAAAATTATTTTTGATACATTGAAACTCGAACTTCATTGTGCAATTGCGAACAGGATGATTATAATAATAATAATATGAAAGCAGGAGATATAAATTCCACAATAAAAGAGTAACAGAGGTACTAAAAAAACTCAGAATGTGACTGAGGATATTCCGCAACGTTTCCGTGCTGAAGAGAGTAAAAACCACTTCTTCAAGTTCAGTACATTTTATAATAAAATGAGTAGTTAGACCCGTTCACCTGGTGACGAACAATGACTCGCTTACTTGTCCCAGTCCCAGTCGTGAAAGTTTATTTCAAGTTAAAAATTATTATTTTTTAGGTTTTTTAAAAATCTACACAAAGTTCTAACGAAAATGAGTCCAGACGTTACACAAAGCATTTGGGTGACGTTTGGACGCGTTTCGTTAAAACTTGAAGATGATTTCACAAAACTAAAAATTTTAAATTGACAAAAATAATAATAATAATAATAATAATAAAAATAGTTTCAGTACTGTGGGACAATTGGTGAATCATTGCCCGGCGAGTGGATCGGGAGAGCGAATTGAGTTCCAAGATGCCCCTTACTCCTCCGGGTATCACGTCTGAGCGGATAAGACTAAATGGTGCTCACAAAAACTTACACAAAGTGTGTGTTTGAGAACCTATTTTTCAAAGTTGTTTTCTTCAAGGTATTTTTTAAGTTTTTGTGAGCGCCATTTAGTCTTATCACGCTATCAAGGTGCGCGTGTACGCATACGTAGATGTGACGGAAATACACACGCGTCGCCGAAAGGTAAGATGTGTGGAGCGGACGTTCATGAAGCAGGTGTCACTTCCCATCCGGAAGTTACGTCGCTTATCTCCTTCGCCACTTAGCAAAGGTTAGTTTCCGCTGACATTTCCGGCGAAACACGAGGTCCCGCGCCCCTATGCTCCAATGCCCTTTAGGAGGGGTGGGTGTCGGTGTGGGTGGGAGAGAGAGACGATATGCGCTATGGACTCGTTCAAGAGGACGTGTTGAGGTGCGCCTAGTGCTCCAAGTTAGTGAAATCACTAAAATGTACAATTGTTGTCTTTATTTGTATTCTAATTGTTTTATAATAAATAAATATATTTATTGTCAAAAAAGCAGTACAACTGCGTATGACCACGTGGAGGACAATAAACTAAAAATAACAATGAATAATAATGTTGAAAACCTGATTTAATTTCTATCTATCAGTTAATAATAGATTATAAACAATATTCAGGTACTTGTTGGACTCGTTTGAAATGCACAAGAGCATTAAGTACAAACATGGCGGCCGAGCGCAACGTTTACTTCGTTATATACCCATCACACGGCGGAAAAGTGTAAAAATATCTTTCTGTAATGTCCGGTGATATAAGAATACTACGAAGTAAACGTCCATCACTTTCGTTATTTAGAAGTGGGGCTTTTTTTCTTTTAATAAGCTTTTTCTCAATAAGACGCAATGTATTCCACCATCTGTAATTACTATTATTTAATTCAAATGTCCGGTGAAGTATAATTTTCGAGTTTAAATCACAATAAGTATGTGTTAGTTTATTGACGCCGATTTCAGATATTGAAGAGATTTAATTCTACCTTAACACAGGGAACAGTTATCAAATATATCTAGATTATATAGGAGAGAAAAGAATTATTTTTTTTTTAAATGATTTAAAATGCTAGATAGTCTTAGAAACAAACCCTGTGTTTGTTCACTGATTGTTGACAAATCTTAATTTTTTTTTAGATTAAATAATTGAATTAAAAACAGTAATTCTCGAATATTTTTTAAAAGGTGGCTAAGGAAGCATTTTCTGAGTCCATTTTGTGGCAGATATAAAACTAAGAGAAAGTTCGAGTAGAACAGAATGAAGAGAAAATCGACGAGAAAAGTTTAGAAAATATGAGAAAGAGAATGACAAGCAAAAATCATGGGATAAGAGCAAAGACAGACATGGAATGACACTCGATGTAAACCCGACAAAAATTATAATAAATGAAAAAAAGCAGACGTTTCAATACGTATACAAATATTACACACCTTTTTCAACAGATGACGAAACATTTTTTTACCGAGTGCCAAGACATTCATTAATTAAACTAGAATTATTTAAAGATTTACAGAATTTATTTCTAATAAGTTTCGATATATTTACAGAATTTTTTTTCTCGTTAGTAATTTAGGAGAGGAAATGAAGTTAGTACGCGGAGTCTTATTCGGAAACGAAATACTTCAGTCACATCCGAGTTTAACAATAAAAATGAAAGAAATTTACGGAACTTTTGGGTAATACGGCGAGAGAAAATTTCGTAACATGACCGTACAAAATCAGCGACACGTGTACATTGTTGCTAGGTAACTGAAACAAAGTACGTGCCAATATGTCATTGCATCGTAATGAGACAAAAGAAACAAAGATTTAAACACATCGTTAGACCAGCATCGAGTTGGGGGAGAGTAACAATCAGGTCTACAGAGGAAATCCTGTCAATCAATGCTCAAGTAGGAACAAAATAAAATAACATCTGATCAGGTTGGTTTAGATATCAAGAATGGTTTAAGCCAATAGCTGCTTTTATTCCAAAACTGCGTCATGAAGTGACGCGTTGCCAAAGAACGCGAGACGACATTGCAAATATCACAGAGTCAACTTGAGCGGCCATTCACCTGATAGATCGACACACGTAGCAAAACCTACGTATGGCAGTTCAAAGGCGAAACGAACGATTCAGTTGAGGATAAAAGGCAACCACATTTACAGAGTGGAAGAGATTCACAAAACATGATATTCCGAAAAAAAAACTGAATGTTTGTTCTTTGATTAAATAATTGAATTAAATGATCCACGAATACAGTTTTAAAATTCTCCAAATGGACATTAAATTTTTTCCCACTCCTGGAAATAATAGGGTTAGATTACGTGTAAAATACATTACGTACCGTTCGTCCTATTATTGTATTTTCCTGTTGTACATTTTTTTTTCAATTTTTATTCTGAAGATGTCGAAAAAGTCAATGAAACTGTCCAATCGGCTTTTAAACAATAATTGAATGTCGGAAGTGATACAAAACGCGAATACGCAGAAGACAAACTGAATGTTTAACAAACACCATTTCCAATATATTACAAAATAATTGATTAACAAATCACGTACTGTTACCGTTATTCATCACTCAGAAAATCAATCACAATTATTAAAATCATTCAAAATTTCAGATATATAATAATAGTATTAATGAGTAATTAATACATAGCCTAAAAATCAATACGCCGCTTCCTCAAAGAAAGCAGGAGGTAAAGTCGGGCAATAAACGGGAGAAACAGCTAAGTGCAACACTAACATCCCTCAAATTTCTTACGAGAGAGAAAATTATTTTTAATAAATCCAGTCAGCGTTAACTATTTTTTTTTTCATTTATTTGCTTTAGCCATTAGGTGTGGCTTCGCGAAACAAGGTACTCTTTGGTTTTATTCTGTATTGATCTTCTCCGCCATCATTGAAGTGTTTCCCGTCCCGTCATCGTGGAGGCGTGCGCAAGTTCTACTTTTCTAGTACACAGGGCGAATCATGAACATTAAACAGTTATTCTTCAAATAAAAGATCTCTCTTCTCGGTCTCTATCAATGTTCGGAAGTTTCTGGAATTTAAAATGTCTTGTCTTTTGTAAGTGTTCTGGTATTCTCATCGCTGTGGTCCATAATTAGGGCAGTTCCACAGCATGTGATCTGGCGTTTCTCTGCCACCCCCAGTCACACATGTCCTGATTTATTTTATTTATCCTTTATAGGTACTGCCTGATGTTTCCATGTCTCGTCAATATTTGAAGAAATTGATTTTTTGGGTGGAACAATTTTTTATTTGTTCGTGCATATGAGACCTGTGGTATGTATTCATGGGTTAATCGTCCCGTATCACTTTTTGTCGATCGGATTTGCCATCCTGTCATTAATGCATTTGTGATTTTTGTTTTCGATCCTTTGTCGTCTTAACTACTGTACAGAATTTGTATTCTTCCCAAAAACTTTTCTGTCGTTCGAGTATTTTATTTAGGAAAGAGATGCCATGGAGACGCATACCGCTGTTCGAATTCCAAAGAGTCTCGAAGTTCTTCCCCCACCCCTCGACGCATGCCACGCCCCCAGGTAGAGGGCAAGATTACGACGAACAGCTGGCTCAGTGGAGCAGTGGGATTCACGTATTTTTATCTCAAGTTCGAGAACATTGGCAGACCTGAGCCTCGTCTCTTGGCTGCGAGGCACAACTGCTCTCAAAGAGGCCTTTCTAGTCTCAGACCTATATCATACGTATAACAAGTGGTTACGAACAACTTCATTGAACTAGGATTTGTCCCATTAACCTCTACTACCTAATTCCTTTTCATTAAAAATAAATTATGTTGGATACGAAATTTTAATAGCTTTATGGTATATTCTTGGGGTATGGTTGTTGAAAGAAAACTTTTTTTTCTCAGAAATAGAGAAACTAATTGACTAAGTACTGATAAAACAATGTTCTTTATTTAATTTATATGGGACAATGTTCAGTTTCAAATTTCACGTACAATGCTTTTGCTGAACAGCGCCAAAAATGCATTTTGATATATTGACAATTGAAAATAACATTTGAAACAATTGTAATTTCAAAAGGATTCGATTATTAAAATTACTTAATTCTTCATTTATGAAACAAGCATCTTATTTTTTGTAGGTAGTAAAAGGGATCCTGCTTTAAGTATTTTCTAGCCTTCGTGGTCAGTGACCAAAACTTCTTGTATCGTTCAGCATCTCGCAAATGTTAGTCTGCGAATTTTAATAAAATATTCTGTTTGATCCGAGGGTTTACCTTTTTAAATAATTTGGATCCAGAGTTACAAACCAAAAATGATTTTACCGCATATTCTACTCTCTAGGGTAAGCAGAATATTTTCCCAACTTTCAAAATAGTCACGATTATTTGAATGTGTGAGAAGCGTGCCATGCGGAATAAATATATTGCACAGGTTACTTATCAATCCTCAGCAATGGCCTGCTTACTTTGAAGTCACTCTTTGACACCTCTGTCCGCTCGAGTGGTTAAACTGAAGACGACTCTAATACCTCGCGCATGTCGCCGCAGCAGCCGCTGTTCTGGACGCGGTTCAAAAGAGTTTGGGAAAGGTTCACAGTGGGAGGCAATTGAGTTGTAGGGCGCCTATTGAGACATTTTCAAAATCTATTTGTCAGAGTGTAAGTTTCCTCCGCTTAAGTCACAGTTTCGAATTGCTTCCTCAAAAGCCCTTGTTCATGAGAATCTCTTATCAAACGAAAGAAAACAATTATGCAAGTTCATGAGATAACTGTAATTACAATTTTTATGTAAGAAATTATACGTAAGGGGATACATATATAACTTCGCAACATTTTGTCAAATCGCATTTTCTTCAACAGGGCTTCAAAACAGTGGACGATATTTCCGATACTACATAAATTAATGCATTTACAAATAACTGTAACAACAAAAATGAATAAAAATTGCAGTTTAAATATTATTTAAATTACGTATATAGAGAACTGGAAAGATTATGTTACCAGACACTGACAAATTAAATGAGCATTAGGAAAGTACACGAAAAAAGTAAATAATTAGCGTAAAAGATGAAGTTTTATCAAATCCTATTAAAAAAAAACTAAGTATTGTCTCTGAAAAAATAAATGATTTTCTATAAATTTATTTCGCTCATATTATACGTGATCCCGAATGTTTAACCAATAACATTGTGGACTTGTATCACAGAGGATATGAATACTGCTCCATATCGCAGTAGCGAAGATTCGTCGAAGGCGCGGTCTTTACAGAGATCCTTTTCCGTCTTTTGTTTTGCGTGAGCAAAGATGTCTCTGCCCCTCCCAGCAAACGTCTTCGATGTCTGATAGACTCATCCGCATAAGAAACAATAGATCCGTGTGTGGAATGCGAAACTGACAAAAGATTACGATCAACGTTACGTCGAATTCGTGTCACGATCATAATGCTCATCAAGTAGTTCAACGAGAAGTTTTTTTTTAGTCTATGCGTTGTACAAATGTTTTTAAGGGACAAATCTGAACAAACATCTAATAGATTAAGAAAATTGGACAGTCTGAACATTTATAAAATAAACACAATTAGGCATTATTTATTTATTTAATGCCCTTTGGCGATGTTCAAGTCGTGCTCTTCCACCTACACGTTGGACTTGGGTAAGGAAATTCGGAAGGAGAGATGTTCGGTTGCCGGGGAAGTTATGATACCGAACCGACATTTCTCTGTGGGTGAGGGAAACCTCAACTGAAAAACCTCACCTAGTTCGGCCGAGCAGGGTTTGAACCCGCGCTCTACCGCTCAGCGGGATCGTGTAAGCGAACACGCTACCACTACCCCACCGCTGTCGGTTATCTCAAACGCTAACACTTAACAACCAGAAATTAACCATAAATAGCATACAAGCATACATGTATAATACAGAAAGTATGGTAATATAGATTTTTGATGAAAATTTTGTATGTCCCTGATTTTGAAAAAGTTTTTTCTGGTATTCCGCCTTTCCATTTATGAGCAGCAATTCTGTCTAAATAGAAGACTGGAGTTGATTTTTGCCGATGTAGGTGTTCTAGAACTTATCAAGAGGATGATTCAGATGAAGATGTAAGTAATTTAAGAAAAATTACTTAAAAACAGTGTGGTCTTTGTTCCGTATAGCCTAATACCATCTTAAGATTTGAAAATCAGAAATCGAACTAAACTGGTAAGGTGAAACGTAATCTAAATTTCCTGTCCCAGATAAAACTACCTCTCTTTTCATACGATGTACAGGTAAGTCAACACAAATCACGAACATTACCTTTGTGCAAACACCTCAACATCACAAACAATTACACGTGTTTACGCCAAGTACCAGCGATTTTCTAAACACAAAGTAATGAGCATTAGTGTCATTAATATACCCATGTTTACTTCAGTTTGACATACGCAGCCATTCCAATGTCAGTCCCGTGACTCCTTCATTTTCTCCGCCAACTGTTGGGCGACGGGGGAGGAGCACCGATCAATTCGGAGGCCAATTAGCGACGTATTTTTAGGGCTGGCTCAGCGCACGGCCTAGTCCTCTCGCGGAGAACACGCGTCGGATATCGTTTGAAGCGCACACGACGTATGTGACGCAACTGCCACGGAGAACAAGGATGGTTAATTGTTTAATCAAAGAAGAAGCACATCTGAAGCATCTGTATATGCAATAAGACAGTAACGACCGTAGAAACGATACTTTTGTTCCCTAATTATGTTATGTCCAATGAAAGTGGGAGATGGGACCGAGATTCGAACTCGGGATCTTGAGCTTAACGTGCTCATGCGCTTACCAACTGTGCCATCCCGTTCGACTTTCGACCCAGCGTACCATTTTCATTCAATATAATATAATTAATATGTTGCCTAGCGGTGAGGTTCACCGCAATTTAAGAAATTTCTATGGTTTTGTTCCTTACTCGGAAGTCCAAATCAAAATGTAACTTTGATCAAGTCCTATTCCCAGTATTCGATATTGAAAGAACATTTCCATCCAACGTAATGCATTCAAGAACTTTAAATATGACGAAGAGAAAATCTAACTTTCGAATGAGAAGCAGAACATGCCAAGAGCGTCCGAATGAGATCAACCAAGTGTTGACTATGAAGAATGTTGTTCGTGTTTTTGTGATGATTTATCGAATGGAAGTTTTGAGCAAAATCTCGTACAGGAGACAGAATAAGCGTCGCGTAGTGAAGGGAGTGGGGCGTGACGTTTCTGAGAATAAATAAATAAATACATAAATATTCGATTTGAGGCCGAAAAAATGTACAATTAACTCCCGAAAATTTACTTTTCATAATTAACTAACATATCACTACGTGCGTGAATGTGCTTTAATCTGAATGATTACAGCTATTTATATGTATAAATTGATATATTTTTATCGAATTTCGTAAAACTACTTTAAAAAGTTTGCTGCCTTAGGTTAGCCAATAAAATAGGGATTTGCAGTGCTGGAATAAATCTACTCCATAAACTACAACGTTTTATTTGTCGGCATACTGTTTTATACTGGGGTTCCCCAATGTTCGCTCCTTGCCTAACCCCTCAAGATGTGTGCTGTATAGTGAATTTTTGTATAATGAGTAAAAGCTTATTATTCGTGTCGAAACAACTAATCTACAAAATATCACCGAAACGTATCGTACAGAATAATTAATTTTGTAACTTCTAAATAAACTAATTTGTCTACTTTGAAAGGTCGTCCACTTAATAAATATTAAATGTATTTACGTTCAGAAATCCGGCACAGTTACTGGTCTCTCGTACTCTCCAACGCGCTGATAGACAAAATCAACTACTCAGTGTAAACTAATCTTAGTGCAAAGACTCACAGAAGAAGAGCTAATAAGTTTCGCTTCAATTTGTAGCGCAAGCGAGCAAAGAAGTCTGTGAAAGTGAACAGAATACTATATTCGAGTTGCCAGTTTCGTCTCGGACATTTGTATCTGACGTCCGCCATCATATCGCGTAACTAAGAAGACACGGGAATGGACACGCTTATACATTGGCAATATGCAAAAGAGCATTTGTGAAAAGAACTGAGGCTTTTGCGTAACCTCGTAGTGTACTGCGCAGTCCAGTCTCAACCAACCAAATTCTAAAAGAAATTTGATATCATAATAAATTTAATTAAACTTTGAGCCGTGCCCAAAGACATTATGTTGTACTATAAAATAGCAAAGGGGGTTATTCCAAAATAATTAAGAGAATATCCAACGATAAAAAACAAACTTAGTGATATCAAATGCCAAGAACATAACTTTGATTTTTTTTTATGAATAAACGATCTCGATATTGATCTCAATATTTTATGATCTCCATTTCGAGAGAATTCCCAGCACTATTAAAAACCGAAAATATAGGCTTAAAAAGAACAATTGCACACTTTCGTTCAGCAAATTTTGAAGAAAGTATTAAAAACTAAGGATACTTTATTTTGAGAAATGTGATACCAACCTCAAAATTTCAATAACAATCGCGCAGGATTTAAACAAATTGAACCTAAAAACACCAGAGATGTGAGTAGTCCACAATTTCTCCAAACTTTTGGATATGACAACTCCACCTTGTAGTTCTGATACAATGTGTTCAAACGTTCGGAGAAATCCATTCTTATCTCTGAATTTGGATCTCGTATCCAAGTCTGTCCTTTCAGTGTGTGCATTTACTTTCTACAGTGCTCCAAGTGAAAGAAATGAAATGAGAGAGAAGCCTAGAGACCACGTGAAAGTCATGGAGCCAATCAATGCCTGCATTGAGACACGACTCTTTCTCTCGCTGTAGACACGTGGACGTTTTACTCGTATGGGCAGAATCTTAGTGATTTTGCGTTCGGATGCTACCGCGTACATCAGCCGATTTGTGGAACCGTAAGTAACATATACCTATTGTACCGGACAGAGGGCTTGATCTCTAACCATTAGCCGTTAGGAGTCTGTCTGTAGGTTAGGTTTTCCATGGGTCATGCAGTCACGTGTGGGTGCTGTGGCATGTCGTTTAGAACGTGTGAAGCAACACTAGCCCCCCGTCCCCCGCAGCAGACAAATGGGAACATGGTGCTTTGGCTCCATTAGTTACATCTTGTCACATTTCTTTCGTTGCGAGGACTTTTAAATTCATTGGATACGTGGCGATTGCGTCGTTTATATATCGATGGCGCTCGCAGCAGTCGTTGAGAAGTTCAGAACCGCCGTTTGAGAATAATTGTAAGAGTCACATTTAAGTTTAAATATACGCAGTAGTCGAGTCTGGCGTATGAAAATGTGGTATGCACAGCGAGTCACCCATGTGGAGCAGAGGAATGGAATCAGCGTCACACGGCTGCAACATTCGTTCTTCACGCTCCGACGGCGTCTCATTAACATTTTTACGAGATGCTCTCGTACATCATTCGGTTCGTTTGCTCTCTTCGGAACGGAAATGCGCCAACGAGTTCACAAGTTTCCTAGCTCTATCCGGATCAATTGCATTCTGAAACTATATTTTTTTTATATTAAAAATTCTCTACAGTAGAACTAAAGTTTATTTGTGCTTTGCCCGCAATGCAATTAAATTATATCCGTCAGAGCAAAAAAGACTTAAGCACCCCCCCCCGCCCAAAAAAATTTCAAATGATAGTTTGAACCATTCTCTATCCAGGTGATGAATTTTCATACCCCAACGGCGCAAAATTTTCAATTATTTGACTTTAAATTACTATGGGCTTATATGGAGAAACTATAGCGAATTTTTTTATTTTTATTCTGGCAAAAGTATCGACTTGACGTAGGGAAATAACCTACTAAAACATAGCAAATGTACATGAAACGCAATGGCGTTAAGAGTTTCATACTTTACAAGATCATTCACCAAAATCTGTGGAAAATACTGTTCAAACGTAAATGGCAGCCGCATAACGTGACTGAAGACAATGTCGTTTGACTCTGTTTGACAAAGATTCATACAATAGTAAAATTCAGTAGAAAGAATGATCACTTAATAAGAATTACTTAGGACAATATTTCCAATTTTCGTGAATAGTTGGCAGCTTGACTTCAGTCTACATGGATACAATACTTTCAAGTTCACTGTTATTAATATAATTCGATGGACTGTTAAATGGATTTAATATTACAATTGGTACTCCAAAATTAAATATATGTATCGTATAGGGTGTATTTTTGAAAGCCGCAAGAGCGATTAATTATCACGCATTAGTTTATTAAAATTAATCTTATCTTAAACCACAATATAGAAGCAATGATGTAATGATCAGATACAAAAGTCGCCGTTTTCTGGTGACTTCGGAGCACGTCACATTGATTGTCAGGATCCGTGAGAACGATGTGGGAGTTTTAAGGTTTCCCTCCAATCCCATCTCTCAGTTTCTCTTTCTCTCTCTCTCTCTCTCTCTCTCTCACACACACACACACACAACCAGACACAGACAGACACACACACACCGATCCCTCTTCAGAGCGGCTTCGTTTGAAGGCGATTTATACGCGTGGCGCGCTATCTGATGTCACATCGCGAAACCTCAGCCGCGAACAGCGTCGCAGCGGACGGGGCAGCGGGGAAGGAAGACGATCGAGAGGTTGCGACAAAGCATCAGTTCCCAAAAGAAAAGGGACCGACCCGAAATACGCACTGTTGGTTTATACAGAAATTGTGATTAGGTTAAGTATACATCTTTATATTTCAAGCAGCTATGTAGATAAAGAACAATAATTGATGAGAGAGATCAGATATGCAAAGGGGCTCCAACTTCACGAATTTACGGTGAGTTGGTGTATTAGGGAAGCGAACTAATCATAGAGTACGAACTAATCTACGTTTTGAGAACTTGGGGACGATTCGGGAATCGAACCTGATACTCCCGCTTTCATCTCAGGGGTGTTAACCAATACACCACCCGTTCGCCTTCGACAATTGTACAACATATTGACCAAGACCTAACCCCCGGAAGGCCCGAGACACATCCCTTTACCGGAGATAAGTTCAACTCCTCACAAGAGATTGGTTTAACCTTAACACGTAGGTAAGTGCGAAACCGCTATTTAAGCGCACGCAGTATAGCGAACCACTTGGTTCACTTGGAAAGTTATCACATGTCTTCTCGCTGTGTTCGTATAGGGACGAAATATATGCATAATTTACTTTCGTTTTAGATTTCCATAGGAAATTTCAATTAAGAATTCATATACACCCATATACTAATATATACCATTCTTTATTCGCTGCCCGTATGATTCTAGAAAGCAATAATGAACTTCTTGAAACAGTGTGTTTTGAGAAGTATTTTCCAGGATATAAGCCTTTTCTTAGTCGATATTGCCGAGACTAATACTTCCAATCCTTCGGAGTCAATGGGTAAATATATGTGTGTATATGTGAGTGTGTGAGATGGAGGAGAAATCCCAAGAAACGCTGAAGTCTAGTGGAGAGAGGAGACTTCGCCAATTCCTGAAGGACAATGAAAGAATGCAATAAAAGATCAGAGATAAGTGAACAAAAAGATCTTCCAGTGCAAAAACGAAATTCGGATTTCCCACAAAAATCACAAGGAAGAAGAATTTAAAAGAAGGAAGACAAAAAATTTCGAAGAAAAAAGATCACAGTAAAGACGTTTATCCAATTCAGAGACATTTTTATCGCAGACCGTCGTCCTCATTCCATTCCATTCGATCGTGCATCTGCATATCAAACAAGTTGACGTCACAGATTCTTTTTCTAAAGCACCAACTTCTCCGCAGTTTACGAAATCTGTTAAACTACTCACACATTTCATATTTATGTTGTATCGCAACGAATTAATGAAGGAATATTTATTGGTTTTCAATATATGATACAATGGAACGACATATACTTCTTTAATTTAAATAAATAGTTAACAAATCGTAAAAGATCGTAAGTTTTTATTACTTAATCACCTAACGAAGCGTAAATCCACGTCGAAACGTAATAAGTTCTAAACGAAAAATGAAAATATTATTCGTCCATAAAAGGTCGTAATTTTTAACTATTTAAATAGATTACATAATGGACTTATAGAATAATAATAATAATAAATTTATTATTATTATCCTACTCTTGTTTATACATCTTTAATAAACTAGTCAAGCAACCCTAAAGATTTTTTATCTACGTTAGAGTGAAACTGTGAGGGTCATTTAAAATCAAATGCAGAATTTGTATCCATACAGAATTTTTATTTAGATGTAACACGTGTATATCCCTGTAAAATTCTCAATCGCTTGTAGGTTCAAATGTTCAAAACGCCCAGAACATTAAATGGGTTTGATTATCATTTCGTGAATTAATAATGTTTTAAAATATTCAAAAGCATTCCCTCCGGAATTTCCTGTTCTATATGAACATAACTCATTGACTCCAGAAGAGAATATGTCCGACGTTTTTTAGTGATGCGAGGGCGTGATGTATGTGAGAACATGTCCCTTTAATTACCGAAGCCCAGTTAAGTAATGTCGAGAGCACTGTTCGCCTAGTTGGTCTTTCACCGAGGGGAATGAACGGGAGATAGGAGAAGTTTTTTTATACTTCAGAGATCGTCAGTAATGGACCAGAGATAAAGCGACTGGTTTTTAATTCTACGGAGGAAACGAGATCAAGCACTGGCCAAGGAATTTTTGCAACATATCACGATCAAATTTTCCTTAAAAATTTAAAGCACTTAGTCGTGGTAACTTGAAATTTGAAGACATCTCGTTCCCTATCCCTGCCCAATAGTCTGCAATCGTTACTGAACAAATTCTTTCTGTAGTTTATATTACATGTTAAATATTTTTTAATATTAGTAATTATTCTGCAATACATGAATTAGGCAGCAGAAACTTTGTTACACATCTCAATTACGCGGGTTGCTTATATTGGGATCGTTGCAGGGAAGTGTTAAGATTCAAACCTTTACAAACTAAGCATTTTCTCCGATTCAGTGGCAAGAAACTCTTCAAGAACCAACGCTTGTAATTGATTATATGCTAAATATCACTTTTCACAATCACCTTTAATTAGTTTTTTGCCAATTTCAAAAGGTTATTGCTTAGAAAGTATTCCGCATTGTTTAATATAAGTGATACATTGCTTTTGGTCACGGTGCTGGCTAGTCTTGCGGGAGCTTATAAGAATCGAGACAGCTCCTAAATAGAGCAGGTAAAAAAAATTACTTACTTTTACACAAAATATTAAATATGCACGTCACTAACGCGCTACTCAAGTTAACATTGACGCATTGATCAGACGGTGCAGCAATAGAGCATTATCCCCCTACAGTAATAAATTCCTGGATTTTTTGTTGAACTCATCAAATTTACTTCATATGACATAACCCGCAAGTTTTCGTGAATATCTAAAAAAATATATCGAGTACAAAAAATGTTCATAATGGAAAGAAACACATAATTGAAAGTTGGAATTAGAAAAAAATATATATGGGGCATTCAGTTATACAACAAATCAACAAAAATTCTCATAAATGTCTCTAAAACAAGGGTAAATAAAACAGCAAAATTAATATACTATATACAAGTTGATATTGATACAGTTCATAGCAATGTATATATAATTTAGGCAAACATACGATCCTCGTCTTCGATGACAGATGCAGATGAAGACGGACATCCCCTAGTACGTGAAGGGGGTTTCGATGCCAAGGGAAACAAGGGGAACATGAGGATGTAACAAGGGGAGAGGTGAAAGGTGGTAGGGGAATATGGGGGGCGGGACAATATCGTCGCTGACGTTAATTGCAGCAACACTGAGGGACTGACGAAGGCACGTGACTCCAGTGAACGAACCATAGTTCTCGCGATGAAAGAAGAGTAACGAGATGTAACCAATGGAGCGAAAGCGCGGTGTTGTCAAATAGCAGCTGCGGGGGAGGGGGTCTAGCGTAGCTCCTCCCATTCTAGTACCCAGACAAAGGCTGTTATCACTGTTGGAAAAGCTAACTTTGGACAACTTCCTTTCGGCCAAAGGGTAGCATTCAATCCCTCTGCTCGTCAGTTAGCATCCTGACCCGAGTTTTACTCCGGTCTTCCTCCGGGTAGTGGCGGATTTTCCTTGGGTGGGAATGTCATTAATACTTTAGTTTCATAAATCTCGAATATTTACTGCATTAATATCTACAATTTATTTTGAATAATTAATGGATAACAGTACGTACTTATTAAATAATTTCTTTTGTAAATATTAAATCCGCCACTGCCCATGACCCCTTGATCGGAATGGATGGGATGGTCCCTTGCTTGTTTCTGGAGAGTAACATAAGTTTATTGCCCCCTCTGCGAATCGGCTGATGTAGACGGCAGTACAAACATTCTGCTAACTCTAGTAAAACAGCGAGAGGAAGACACTTCCGCCAACACTTCAACGTGTTCTTCAAGCTCCTCTCTCTCTCTCTCTTACTTTTATTTCGCTTCGAGGATTCAACCCTTCGCTCTTCACTACAGGAATCGTAGGCAGTGAGTCATAATACATTTTTTAAGGCAACGACATCGCTACTAATTGTATAAAACTAAAATATCTGTGTTATCTCGGATCAAACCATCATTATTTATGTGTCTTTATCTCCCACCCACATAAGTATTTTCTTCGTAATATTTTGGAATCTAATCGTTAAAAAATAGCGAGACACTCGTATACCTAATTTTCCAGACAACGCTTAAAAAACTATACACAAATGAGCTATTTCGGGTTAATTATCAAGAATTTACATTGAAAGTTTTTTTGAATGACTGGGGGAGCCAAGTTGTGAAGAGAACATTTTTAACCATTACTTTTAATTGAAAAATAAATAAAAAGCATTCAATTTTAATTATAAATTGTACACCATCCAGATATTACAAAATTACGTGAGATAATTGAAGCGTCATATTTTTTAATATCTGAGTTTGCAATTGAACAAATCTGTGGTACTTGAGAAGATGAGGTGGAGAGCTAGTCAAATGGCCCTGCGCCGATCGTTGGTTGCTACGATGTTTACTAAACTCGAGAACGAACCTTCCCAACGTTCCTTCCTGCCACTCGCCTTAAGGCTTTTGGCGAACTGTTTCCCGGAAGCGAGATCGTTAAACAACTACCAAAATGAAAGTTGTGCAATATCGTTGGAGAAGAGTTTTGGCTTCAACTCAAGGGCGCGTCACAGGCCACAAAAAGATAACGGCACCATTTTTATGAAAATTAGTGAAATGTATATTTACTTAAATGTTTCGTTATAATAGAACCGAACTACTTTTATTGCTAACATTTCAGTATTCTCCTAAGATAATTTTTTTCCACCTCTGCCTTAGGACCCTTTATCGGAAATGATGGGTTGTATCTTGCTTCCTTCCGGATAGTAAATTAGTTTATTGTCCTCCACGTGCTCATACGCAGTTCGTAACTGTTTTTTGACAATAAATTTATATTTCAAATTATTCTTATAATTAATAACCGATTTGATGAAAATACCGCCGAGTTGGTTATCGAATCCGAGGTCTTCATGTTGGTTGTTGGGATGTTAACCGCTACACCACCCGTTCTCTTTTTACTACTGTGCACCGAGTAGTCTTCAATATGTAAGATCTATGACACTTTCACGTGTAGCGAATAAGCAATCCAAGGCGCCACACAATATCACACTGTTGGGAGGAGATATCGCCAATGAAATACCTTCCCTTTAAAGAACATTATTTGGTGACAAATTTAATTTTAATTAATCGATTCAAAAATGAGAGCCAGTTTCCCATTATGAAATTTAAAAAAATATCCCAATAATTAAAAACGGGATCCTATGACCACCATATTTTCATTCATACGTTGGAAGACTTAAATACATATTTTTGAAACTACTGCGTCATCTATTAGTCGAACGGAGATTATTATACTTCTGCATTCTGTCACGTGACTGTCACTAAAACAAAGGAAGGTGCAAGATTTTCTCAACGTAGAACGGCTACTTCATTAATTGAAAAGATGACTGCTGATTTTCTAACATTATTCATGTCATAAACAAAAACGCATTATCACTACAGAACTAAAGATTGCATGCATACTCACTCTCTAATTATTTACAAAAAAAAACTTATTACACCATACCTGCATCTACCAAAATAACGCTTTATTACGTCGGTGTTAAGAGAAATTAAGGGAAGAAAAATAATACATACAAAGAAACAACTTGCACCTGTGTTCGGAACCACAAAGGATAACAAGTATACGCATCCTCACTCGAGGACGCAGGACGTAGATTGTCTTTTCAGGAACAACGCAAAAGATTTTTTAAGTGACGTTATCAGTGAGCATTGCTTGGAGAGGTGCAGTATCGAAAATAAAGCCTGCATAATGAATAAACAGATTTTCTATCTAGTGCGAAAAATTCGATATGAAGCAACACTAACAAGTATTAGTTCAAGAAAACCTCATTGAAACAGTTCCTGACACCGTCGTTTTCAAGAGTTGGTAGAGGTCATAGACTTATACGAACAGACATACTCTCTACCAAATAATGGATAAGCAAATGAACAATTTATCACAAGAACACAAGATCTGAAACAGGAATTTATAATCTATCCTGACAATCTGATAAACCAGGATATAACAGTTTGGTTAGAAATAAAAACAATTATTAAATTACGCCAAGGTTCGACCATTCATTTTGGTCATCCTCACGACTAGATAAAAATACTAAGCACACATTTAGAGGAGATTAAGGAATTAGAAGTCCTTGTAATAACTATAACTCAGACACTCGACCCAGCATTTTACATATGTTGGCGTGATTCAATGAGTGGTTTCATTTCTCGCCAAATTGCAATATCCTGGTTTCCTATATAATTATAATGCCCGGTCACTCTTAATCATCGAAATACTCGATGCACTACGGCTGCACACACATTCCGGAAATACGAGTTAGCACACTTCAAAAACAAACCAACAAATCGTTCCTTCAATGATTTAAAATCAAAAAAAACTAAAACCATCAATGACGTCACTTACAATCTGATCCAGTGACCGGCGACGCGTCGATGTCCTCCTCCTTCTCAGAAGGCCGTCCTCCTACAACACAAGTCCCGAGGTGTTTCCCCCCCACCCCTCCCTTCGATCACACGTGCACACGCGGTCACCGGTGCGACTGCACTGCTCTCGGGCGCCCCCTCATCTCTCTCACACACACACACACACGCACACGCACCGGCGGCGGT
>NNCF01128042.1:141602-173129 GCA_002313205.1 Laupala kohalensis
AAAAAAAAAAACGTTCCCTCCGCCACGGAAGGAGGTTTATTATTTAGATGAGAGGTGACGCAACACCGGCTCCCGCTTGGGTGGGCTTTATCGACACCATCATCATGGACCCACCACCAAACGGCGATATTTCTACGTTAATATCTCATCAACAGTAGCGGATCGATGGGGGGTGGGGGCTAAGGGAACTACAGCTACTTGTAGGCACTATTTGACCTGGACTCTTAGCACATGAAGGCACTTTAAACAATTAATAAATTTTATTACTATTTAATATTGTTAATTGTTGATTATCTATTTGATGTCGTATTTAAAGATAATATTTATAAAATTTGCGTTGTAAAATCATGATTTTGAAACAGAAATGCTCTCCAGATCTCTCCCAAGTTAGTCCCCCCGCCCTTGACTACGGTCAACATCCGCCACTACTCATCAATGCCAATACTTCCAAAAACTTAGTTAACTCTCATAACTAATAAAGAAAAAGTAACTGACATTTGTAGCAGACAGTTTTATTTTGATTCAAATAAATAAAATAAAATACACGTCACAATTTCGTAAAACCAATTTGGAAACTAACCGTGAAAAACAACACAACGTTTCGTCTGTAATGTAAGACTTCTTCAGATGTGACGAGTGTTTTATTTTATTAATTTGAATCAAAATTAAACGGTCTGCTAAAAAAAACTCAGGTTGTTTATCTTCATCAGTTAAATTCAGATTTGCGTACAGGAAAGAGGAAGTTAACTCATATCGAAATAATTCAAAATGATCCTTATGAATAGTTTTAAATTTTACATTCAAAATAAAATTGTACAAAATATTGATATAAAGCGCTAGTAATGAAATCTGATCCTTTACGAAATCACGTTATCATTTCGGATTAAATCGAAAAGATAAAATATACAACCAGAAATAGCATTCCCGTAAGTCATTTGAAGTCGTATTTTTGAAAAACGTCAACTCCGGCTAAGTTGTGCAAAAATTGTCTCATATTGGCAGATGTTTATCCGGAAACCCATGTGTTACTCCGGTTTTCCAGTGTTATCAGCTGAACGTGTACATCTGGAGTGTTATGTAGCTTTATCTCCTTGTTAGTGTCAATCGGTCTAGAACGCATTCCAGACGAAAAGTACTGTCAAGTTCTCTCCGAAATAGAGATGAAGTAGCTGCGATATAATGCAGCATGTTGTTAGTTAATGAGGGAGAAGTTATTATACTATTTTATTCTTAACCCGTCTATGTATTATAATCTCTTATTTATTATCAGAATATATTAATGACATGTAAAATATTTTCGAGATGTAATTTTCCTACAAAGTGAAATTCTTTCTCTCCTAAGGTTTTCTGAAGTCATGTTTCAAAATATTCTTAATATATGACAATTCATCACGTTAGTGTAGGATTAGTTTTAGAAGGTACAAAGCCAACTCGTAGCTTAACAGAAATATTCAAAATTTCAGTAATTCGCAAATTTACTGGATTGGGTACTAACTCTTACTCAACTCAAATACATACGGATACAGGTTAATAAGAATACAATAAACTTACAGTCCAAATAAGTTAGAAATTGCGTATGACCACGTAGAGGACAAGAAACTAATTTACTCTCCGGAAGCAAGAAAGGTATCGTGCAGTTCATTTCGATTAAGGACGCCCCCCCACCCCAACAAAAAAATAACAAAAATACTAAATTGTTTATAATATCTACCGAACATCAATAAATGTATCTTCCATCGAACACAAAAGAAAAGTTATTACGCAAATTCGTATGTGTAAGCTTCTATAATTCATCGGTGAAATTTAAAATAGTCGTTCGCAATTAGACATTTCTTTCTCTTTTCAGTGAAATTCTTCAAAGGTTGGCACAAATGTTCCCCCCCGCCGCCGCCGCCGCCGCATCACTGCCCGGCGCGCGCTCCGGGGACTGAAATACCCCCGCGCCCGAAATAGCGGCAGGAAGCGGGTGGCGATGGAGGACGTTGAGGACACCCGACCTCCCTCTCCCTCTACGTCCTCACCAAGATGTATTCACTGGTCACCTCGTGGTCACGGGATTCCGACGCTGCAGGGGCTTCCCCCGAGGAGGACCGCTCCGGTGCTCAGGTTGATACAACGATGCACTTGCGGTTACATCACTCTACGGCCTCCAGGTAACGCTATAGTTCGAAGCCCGGACGATCCATGGACAAATCGGATCTGTGGCAGCTATCGGATCTCGGGGTGCTACAGTTTCCCCCGCAGTTCATTCAATCGCAATAATCACTCATTATTCGCCTCTGTCAGTACGCGCAGTGGCGGATCAGGACACAGGGGGTCCAAAAAAGAGAAATAGTAATAATAGAAGTAATTCTTTTTTTACTTCGAAAAATATTCAGCACGACCGTTGAATGTAACAAGAACTAATATATTCTGTGTGACGACTTCATACGACAAACGTATGACTCACTTTACTTTTATTGATTTCCACTCCCACAAGACAAACGCATTATTTCAGTGTATCTTACTCTGTTCGCGTAGTTTGTAAAGAAACTATTCTACATCAAACATTGTATTTCAATATTACCATTTTCGTCCTCGCACTACATACCACTGTTTAAAACTTCATTCAAGTAATAGTTTTACATGGAACACCGAAAAGTTTTACTGTAGAAATTATATTGAGAAAAAACCCGAAGTAGTGAATACACTCGTTAGCAAGAATGTCCAAGTGTGTAAAAATTTGGCAAAATTATTTAAAACACGTAATTTCTTTTTTTTTTTTGTTTTTTCAAAACTGTAATTTAAGTTAATGCGTTATTTATGTATAAGAATGTCTTAAACTGCAGTCTCAAGACATTTTTTTTTTAAATTCAGTGGAGGGATCCGCACAGTCATATTTCTTTATTGTCCCTCCCAAAATCAAATCCTGGACCCGACCCTTACGCAGGTCAGTCATCATTCACATCTGTGCTCATTCTCCCGCCGTAGCCTTCTTTGTTCCATTAAGCTAATAACTGATAAAACAGGTTCAACAGGTTCTGTCTTGTGTACTTTTCCCATCAAAATTCGAAAACAACAACTTGCATCAAGGATCCATAAGTTAAATCGCACTTCCGAGATACCTGGACCCAGAACCACTTTTATCTTATTGGGGTCCCTCTAGGTCCCTTGTCAAAAAGGGGTCCATACATCTTTTAACCTTTTTCGCAATATCTTCATCAAAATTACCAAACTAATTATGTATTTATCTATTTTTATAGTTGAAAATGTGCTATATGGAAATAATATTTTTTTTTCTAGATATTGGAAATATTTGTGGGTAAAAAATAAATTTGAACATTTAGAGAACGAATATCGTTACACTTAATAAATGAAAATATTTTGTATCGTATATTTTAATCCATGGTCTCTCTGGATCTCTGCGTAAAATGGTACTGCCTAAACCAAATGAGTTTATCAAAGGTATCATGAAAATTATTGTAACAAAAAAAGAATATAGTTATCTAAATGAAATGTTTACTTAATGACTCAAATATCTCAAAAAGAACCCTAGGGTCTATTCTCGTTCTGTCTTGAGATAGCCATACAACGAGCTCAAAACTGAGAAGACGAAAGATGCATGGAATCAAAAGGTAAACCTACATTACAATGATAGACGTAAATAACACTTGTCATCAAAAGGTAAAAGATGCGTCACTTACAAACACAAGAATATTATAATCTGTATTCTAATTACAATCAATACGTGGGAAAACTGTTATGAGTTATGTTGTAGTAACATGTATCAATCAAGGTACAGAGAATACGTTTTTATCTGTGATCCATTAGATGAGGAATCAATGCTGTGTAGGCTAACATAACGCCTTTTCCTAATAACTGCAAAAACAACCATATAGACGTAAACTATATATATATCGTATTGGTCAAAAACTGATACTTTTCGATGGAACCATTTGGCCAATAAATACCCTCTCATGCTGGGATACAATCGGTAGCCCCGCTTTGCCAACATCTGCCTTGAGTCTCTTGACATTGACTGCTAGGGAGCAGACACTAGAGAAAAGCTACTCATTTAATCTTCCTCATCCTCAGACATTCTCTTTGCCGTAAGTTCTAAATTATTACTAGTAACCCGCAGCGACGGCCACATTTCTCTTCTTGAGTTCTACTCATTTCTGAGTGACGCGGACAATCTCTAGAATGTTCCTGGGACACGCCTCGGAAACTCGAAGACGCAGAGATGCTTTTGTACCTCTGATGCGACGAAAAGCTGTTAACACCAATGATACTAGAATTTTTGACTTCCCTTTGAGACTTATCTGGAGAGATTTAAGGTAATTATGAGTGCTACCTGTCAAAAAAAATATAAAAAAATCAACAGAAACAGATGTAAGTTGTATTAAGGACTGCAACAGACAAGAAAGAAGAAAATATGTTAATATGAGAATTATGAAGTAGGAAGGAATAATAAATATGAAGGACAATGTTTGAATTGACTCGAAGAAAAGATACAACTACTTAGCGGAATATGCACCTAAAAATTCTGGAATTATCAATTTCATGAAGAACATAGTGCAAGGTCATAAAATTTGGTAAAAATGAACAATGGACGAAAGAGCGAAGAGGACACAAGAGACAAAACAAGATCTCAGACGATGTTGGATACGCATTGTAATAGATAAATTTAAATAGAAGGAAATATTTCCTGTGAAGAATTCATCTATGATTGTACGACGCATGATAGTAACGACTTATCTCATATGCGGAGAACATTCGGGAACAGTGGCAGTACAGGATTTTATTGGAGGGGGGGGGGGCCCAGACCGTTGGACTCCGTCTGTGAATATTGAAACTTTTTCCAAAACTCAAGAAGAAAATGACGCATATTTAAAGAAATTTACGATTCGGTAAGAACATATTTTGACTAGGCAATGCAATACCATATTTTTGTACCTATCGTAGTTACCTTTTAACAAATAAAAATTTTAATCTCTCACAGAACAGGTTTGGATATGAGATTCAAGTTTAGAGGAAAGAAAGTATATCTCCAAACCTTAGGATGTGACATCCCAACCTTATCGTATACGAACGTGAATATCCAAAGGTTTCAATAAATAGTTTCCTTCGTTTGAATTTGAAACATCTAATCATAGGGTACTCTTCTCCATAGCTTTCGAATATTAGAGTTTTAATCCAACTCGTTTTTACATTCAAGATACACAGGATAGACGAAATTAGGAATAAAACCTAACCTCAGTTTCCAGTAGTGTGGTTAGCTAAGTAATTATTTTGTTCTATCATGGCATTTATCATGAGGCAAGTCCGTCGCTGAATTGCCAGAGTCAGCTAGGTAGCTATCTGCAGAATTTGTTGATAGCAAAAAACTAAGAAAAATTGTCTTAATTTTCAACTTCTAGTTTGATAGCCAAATAATACCACAATCGAGTAATGTATTTACGAGTATAATTTAATATTAGCCAATATAAATAGTAATGTCAGATGAAATCAAATAAATGCAAAGAAAATCTAATTCTGTAATTTATTTGGGTTAGACGTCACACCATGGCATTGTTGAGGAATGAGACATCGTTTAATTCCCTAATCAGTCAAACCGGTGGGTCGGGGACTAGCATGCTTGCTCTTCATCTAGACACTCCGTGTTAAATTCCTGGCATCAATTCCTCTTTCTTCTTCTAGAATCACTAGCTCTTCCCTTTACTAACTACTCTCACTAACACATCCACGTGGATCAAGTTGTAGGTAAACCCAGCTAAGCAGCCCACATACTGACAATATTCCGTACCACCCACCTCCTACCTATCACCCCATGTAGATAAGGTTCAATAGAAAGCTACATTTCCCATTTACAAATACTACAATGAAAAAATGCCCTAAGCCAGCTCATTACTTTAAAACAAAACTCTGATGTTGAAAGTATTTTTTTTTCTCTGTGCACTAACGAGAAGTTCTAGATTGATATGTTTTTAAGTCGTTCCGGAGATACCGAGGAATAGGTGAATGGATCGACTCCTGGCATCCGGTCGCTTCCGACGTGGCACGAGCGAGCGAGCGAGAGGGTGGGAGGGAGGGAGGGCGGGCGACGTTACGTCGGTAGCACATATGGCACCCCCGCTGGCGCACACGTGTCTGCCACTGCCACGCGACCCCTCATCACACATCTCGTCTCTCACCCCACGCCCACGCACTTCCATTCATTCGGGGAAGACGGGAATCACGTGGCTCCACGCGCCCCGGACACGTGGGGAGCCACCGAGAGAGACCGCGCTGCTCTTCTCTGGTCACACGTGACACAGGAGTCGGACAAAGATAAGCGACTTGCAAAACGTACATGGATTATCTTTAGCATCACTTTATAGATAATAATTACTTCTCATATAATACTTATTATTTTTAACAAAATAATTTCTAAAAATATAAATACATACTTTGAACAGATACTACATTTGTAGTAATAATTATCGTATCAGAAAAAAATATATTTCAGACTATGATAGTTTTACTTTTTGCTGATGAGAGTAGATGACTGGCAGTCTGACTTGTTTTGCAAATCACTACTCATCCGCTCGCTTACTTCAAACCCCGAGAGAAATAGATATTTATCATGATCAAAAATGTGGGTCTTCTCTCAGTTTCGTATGAAGTGGACCCATTTCCCTTCCGTTCATCTATTTTTCACTATTCTTCCCCATTCAATTTCTGAGTGGTCATTGTGGAGTCTTCCCAACAAAACAGTACGAAACAATGTTTTTTTTTTAAAAAGTAACATCGTTAAATACCAACTTGAAAGGGTTCAAATATGACTTGTTATAATTAGAAATTATACATGAAAGACTAAATCCATTCAACTTCACACGTAACAAGTAAATAGCAGTTCTTCTACACCTGATCCACAAAAAAAACACGTATCATCTTTCACCATCCCTCATATGCCAGTGAAGACAATTGTCTGCCGCTACTCACTTCCTACAGAAGCTCATTTCGAGCGGAGTCGTAATGTCACACCGGATGCAGGTCCTCGGTGGCGAGGGCCGTGTTTACGTGGAGACAATTGCTGTCACTCTCCTCGGAGCAAGAGCGAACTGAAATAGCCGCCCGCTCATCTCACAACAGGTTGGCAACGAAAGAAGAGGCGGACTGAACTGGGCTCACTTATATACCACACGCGCAGGGCGGACGGGATTACGTGGTTCACAGAGCCCAAAACTACTGCTTCAAGCTTTAATGTATAAATAATATATAATGAACTTTGTTTAAAAAACGTAGTTACAAAGTGCGTATGACCACGTGCAGGATAATAAACTAATTTACTCTCAGGAAGCAAGAAAGGGACCATCCCATCAATTCCGATCAAGGGCTCTAAAACTGAGGCGGATTTAACATTTCAGCACACTCCTAACAAACAAACAAAAATTGTTCGGTACATGTTATAATATTAACATAATACCAACATACTTGTATTTAATAAAACAACAAAGTTATTTCACAAGTATGTATTTATATCAAACTATAGATTATTTGGAAAGTATTATTTATAAATCGTAACTAAAATAACATTCGACATTTGCATGCCACCACTAGGCAATATTCTTTGATTTAAGTAAAAAATATTTATATCACTTGTTCCAGTTCAATACTTTTTTAACAAGGTCCATTCATCAACAATAAAATCCTAATATCCTTTAGCACACCATTTTCGTACGAGTATTCTCACACTAGATGGTTCACATATTAGAAAAAGAATCATTATTCTCCAATGAAATTTTGAATATAATAAATTTAGCCATTGGGTCACCATCTTCCCTGTCAGACCGTGCAAGTGCAAACTACTTCCATCCATTTTTGTAAAATATTTTCGAACTTTTTCCACCCACGAAATCTTTATATAACTTCAGTTGTTTCACAAATTATAATATTAAATATTTTTTTACAATTGGTTAATAAAGAAGTAAATTGCAATATTACGTTTAGCTGAGAATTACCCATTATATTCAGTATTTCTTATTTATGTCAATAACGTAGTAACTATTTAATCTCCCCTGCTTTGTGTACATTAAGTCTACATTCCCATTCCGACCCAGGTTTTTGTCTAGTATTCTTTTGAGCACTCTAAAAGGATATGATCGAATGGTCCCTTGTTTGATCCCTGAGAAGTATCTTACTGTCTTCCACGTGGTCATATAATTTCTGAAAGCGAAATGGATTGGAAGAAATGCGGTCGACCAATGAGTAATCTCGAAATTCAGAGTAAGAAATATTTCTATTTTCATTTTTTGCGTACCACATTCTATAAATTCCTGAAAACGTGTAGTTTCATACTTTTAGAACTTGACAAGTTCGTCTTTCTATACAAAAATTATCTATTATGTTGATAATTACATCTTTTAAGTTTAAAGAGAACGAAATTCTTCACTGATTACTAAAGTAGCTCCTTCGTCCATGCATCCTATGGCATTTAACAGTACTAGCCAAGACTTCTGTCATGAAAAATAAGATGAGAAAGTTAACTCGTTTCCAAATCTGTTTGTGTGTCACATGTATTGCCTCGCGTTTCGTTTCCAAACTTCTCTTCTTGGCCAAGATCTATCAGCATTATTCTGCAAGTGTTTGAGCTGTCTTTCAAACTAATTCAATTTAAGATAGTTCTAAAATATTCTTTCCACGGTTTAGACTTCTCGAATTAACTCATTAAAAAACTCAGTTCATTGGTTATGTAAAGCGAGGAATAATTTAAGAAGTTCACTCCACCATCGATAAAAGGATGGATAATATTTTATAAAAAATATATTTTCATAAATGAAGTGCTAGTACCGACATAAGAACCAAAAGGAAAGTGCGCAACTAAAATCCAAGTCGGTCTTTATCAGACGTTCCACGTCTTGAAATAATAGATAATAATAAATTCATGGTCAAAAACTCAGTTTCAAAATTTGTATCGCCACGTGGCAGACTAAACTAATTTACTCTCCAAAAGCAACCAAAAGGGTCCATCCCGTCAACTCCGATCAAGGGCTCTAAGGCAGAGACGGATTTCACATTTCAGCTTCACTTGACTCCTAAGATACGAATGAAGGTAGTTCGAAAAACGTGTTATAATATTAACAGAATACCAACAAATTTCAATTTAACAAAACAAAAAAGTTATCTTACTTGTATCTTTTATTAAACTTTATATAATTCGGAAAATATTGTTTATAGATCGTAACTATTAAAATAACTAAATTTGAGATAAATTATTTGAATAGACCGTCGTCCCTATTGCAAGTCCAATACCATGACCAAATTCACGGGGAAAGTATACGAATTCCCTATTTCTGAAAATCCAGGTATCAAGTAACAGCTTCAGGTTCGTCATCTTCCTATTCAGCACTCATCAACCCCAGTATCGTTGCAATCATTAAGAGCCATTCACCCGGCACTTGGTCATTAAACCATCAGCGCATGATTTCCGAATGCAAATTGCAAACATCTCGCACATTCTCGATTGCGAAGGACAGTTCGAGTTAATTTACGCCTCTCGAACGAAGTCAATGGGCGCGTCTGCAGTTTATCGAACAGGACCAGACACCCGCCTCTTGGCAAACCGATTCCAAATGCTTAGCTTTTGCGTCCTCATTAAAACTCCATCTCCAAGGTAGGATTCTTGGAAGGTTTGTTTTCGATTCTCTCCTCTATTGGCGAGACGGAGTCCAATCGAGTTGAAAGAAAATATCCAGATTTCTTTGTGAAGAATTCTTTTATATTTCTTCTAAACCATTCTTCCCCGTCGATAATTACGTGATTTTCCAGACGATAAAATTAAAAGACATTTCGTAATTTACAAAATGAAATCTTTACTTTTAAACTGCGTTTCAAATTATTATTGCACGTGGTATCGCTAGATTATAGTAGTACTTTTTCGATGAAACTATCTTCCTATTAAATAAAAAGAAAATTTCGAAATTTCCATTAGAACTTCATAATTGGTGGAAATTAATAAAAATAAAACTTTTATCTAAACACCAAGGGTCATTTAGGAAAAAGTGATGTCTTAAAATTATTTAAAAAACGGAGTACGTAAGTTCAGAAATATGTTTGAAGTATAACACACAAAGATATATCAAATTTTGACTTATTTAAGGAAAATAAAAATTGATGTCTTTATAGGTTACGCCACCTTTATAACAAACGATAGTCACGACCTATGATACAATAACAATTCCGAAGACTCATTTGTCTTAGTCGCATTATCAATTTCAGATACAAATTTATAATTTTCGGAATGCTGTTCATGAAACAAAGGAGTCCTTCAACAGCGATTTACAAATATTGCTACATCTTTCCTCAGCTCAGAACAAAGAAGAAATTGCTTTTAGCGCTTCACGTGACAGTTGACAGGCAATAACGAAAAGGCAAAGATGGCTTCCACACAATGCCCTTTCTTCGCGCTTAACAAGGCGAGTATCGCCTTCTAATGAAGCAGTCAAGTGTTCGTACGGTGTTTGAAGGTTTCCGAAACGACGTGTACGAAAATTCACGCATGTCCCACGAGGCGGCAGGCGCCATCTCCACGGATTTTCCGCCTGTCGGAGAGCAAGCGGTAGACCTGAAACCGCATCTAATGAAGGAACAAGTGACAGCGGGTGGGGCGTGATTCAGCGAAAGATCTATACAGCTATACAGAAAATTTATGCAGCTCTGAACTTATTTCTATTTTTATTCTCGAGAGTGGCTCCATCAATTTCGATGGAATTCACAGAATAGACATTTTTAGTATGAAAAAACAAACAATAGACGAAATTAGTGTGACGCCACGTCCATAGCAACCACATGCCGTGTTTCTAAACAAACTTCCAGGTGCCACTGCTAAGCTCAAAATTATTAAGAAAAATTGTAATGTACTTTATTCCTAAGTGAGCGAGATAATTGCCCATTCTTGAGATTTCCGAAGAGTAAAAAAATCGTTATGGATAAAGAACGTTAAGATATCAAAAGATATTACGTTCATGGCGTAACCTCAATTTTACATACTTGAGTATGAAGCATAAGTGAGATTATGTTCCTTAGAACGAAAAAATTTAGTTAAGTTTTCTTGATTTGTTTTACTCGTATATGTCATAGGAGGAAGGACAGAGACCTATCCCTTCACTAATAATTTCTTTTCGTCCCCAAAAAGTCTGCTATGACATGGAATTCGGTAACACACTTTCTTGTCATTACGCAAAATAAATGATCGTTTCTAGAGAGTATAACAATCATAATGCAATGTAAACTGTTAACACGCCTCGATAACTTAGGAAACACGCCACGGTAACCAACCGCACCTACTAACGCCGTCTATTACTCGATTCACAGCCTCATCCTTTCAGTTTTTTAATATATATTCGAAATTATGAATACTATAATTTGAAATATCCGAAATTTGCCGTATACTACAAATTTGTAATATTCGAAATTATGTATACTATCAACAATAGAAACCATGTAATTGTTTACATGAAACAATCACGGTCTCTTGAACCAAAACAAATGATAAATGTTCCGTTATGTTCTGTTTACGTCGTCTCCTAAAATGCCAAAATACGAAACAAACAGACTTAAATTCATCTGAGTTCGGTCGCCCAGAAATGAAGTACAATAATAATAATAATAATAATAATAATAATAATAATAATAATAATAATAATATTGTAATAATCAGTTCTCTACCAGTCGTAGATAATAGAAATACAAAACTCTACTGGGATAAACATATCATGAGACCGATAACTGATCATAAGAAGCCACTCACTTATTGAATAAACAAAAGAAAGGCATTTGTAAAATATGTAACTGTTCCAGTCAACTTACAACACAAGAAAAAAAGATTTGAAAACCACGAAATTAAAATAATTCCTCTTGCAATTTCTGCCACTAAAAATATTAAAGGGATATGTTTCAAGATGACGAGAACATTAGTGAGTGGCATTGGAAAGGTGTTATGCACCGAGAGACCGTTACCATGACCTCGGAATGCAAGTGAGATGGCAGAGGCAGTGGGAGAGATGTGTAGGCGTCCAGAGGTGTCTGCCTGCCTACCTCGCCTACGGATTCTGCGCAAAGATGTTGCCGAGTGGGAGACTTGCGGATTTCCTTATAAGGCAACGACGCGGGTCCGCAGCACGTGGGCGGGGCGGCGTTCGCGTACCCGAACCCGGAACACTAGCACCCCAGTGGACGGAATACGAATTAACTAACACGACGACCGGCGATACAAGTTCTTCTTAATCTATCTAGAGTGAACTGAACGTGCATTAAATGTTCTAACAGGAATAACTATTCAGTCAAAATAAAAACGCTTTCAAGACCCATATTCACATTCTTTCCACAAATATTTGAAAGGAAATATTTTAAAGTTTGTAAGGTGTTTGCTAATTTAAATAAAGTACAAAAAAACTCATTACCAAGTCATACCGGGTTCAATTCCCGGTGGTCAGAGAACAATTGAAGCTATTCTAATTAATGTCCTTCAGTTCATAAATAGCTGCGACTACTGAAAAGCGAACCCTCCTTCCTCTATCCACCTCATGCAAGTATCATTAACTATTACTAACCACTTCTACTAATCCCTCCACATTGGCCAAGTTATGATATATTTTTCGAATATATTTTTTATGTTCCCGTGAACATAAGTGAACTTGGGTAATGGTATTACTTATTACGAATGCACAGACGTTAGTTACGTAAACATCAAATTAGACTTGTATCATCAAGATCTGGTGTTTATAGATAAATGTCAAAATACTTCAAATTGAATAAAGTGGTTTTCTTAACAATAATTATTTTATACTTCACTGAGACAAGTTTGCGCGAAAATCAAAACCCGTTTACTTTTAATATGAATCTGTGAGAAAACAGGCCGACAAAACCCAAAATTGTTTTTATACAAGATCTAATCAAGCACTTGAGGCTATAAGGATTTTATTTAAGATAGTCATGTTGCAAAAACTTTTAGCATGAGTCTCCTCCAATACATTCACAGTAGCGCTGAATTTATTGTAAAAACATATTCAGAAAAAAAAGAAAAAAAAAGATCCCTGAAAAGTTGACTCCTTTTGAAAATAATTTTTATTTGTCGGACATAATACTTTGCTCTACTGTTGGCATACTAACCCCACACCAAATATAATTTCAAATGACAGGATGAACGCCCTCAAATATAGTGGATGATCACGAAATCTTCCTACCCACTTCGTAAGAACAGTAATTAATAGTTTGTCGTGTTTGAATAGTTGAATCGTAAGTTTCAATATTTAAAATGAGATAAAAACAATTAAAAAATAATATATATATTTAAACGAACAGGAAAGTCTGCATAATGAAATGTCGAAATGTAATTGGACTATCCAAGAGGCGCATTAATTACAATCACACCAGAAAAAAAAAGTATTATTAAAGACACCAGTTGTTGTACTTTCGTATTCTAACGTATCGAATCGCACAGAGAAGAATAAAACATGAATTAAATCAAGTATAATAAAAATGGGAACACAATCAAATACGTGAAGCACATTCTCAGAATGGAGGGCAACATTCCTAGATGTCGTCAAGGACGAACTTCTTTCGAAAAGGCGAATTAGGGACCCGTCAATAGCACCTCAACCTTTCCAAGAAGAGACTGTGACTAGACAAGAGACAGTTTCGTTTTTACGACAGTCATGTGTTACTCTCACAATACACAGGGACCCAAATTCCCTTGTAGAGTTATACTAAGTATTACAATTATGGATCAAAAATTGAATACACTTTCTGAGACATGTCTGATGTTACTGTGCACCTGCGTACCACCTGCACATATAGCTTAAGGAATGCGAGGGTAAAAGTCCGAGGAAAATTGATTCATATACGGTTAGATATCCGATCCAGGAAATGCAGGAGCACGGAGTTCAAAGAACTACTCTGTGCGTAATGATTAGCAAACGTGCATGTATGAACTGCAAATTAGTTTGACGTATAAATGATTTGGGAAGGATTCAGATCATTTATAAAGAATTGTAAAACTTTTAATGATCACCTGATAAAGAACAAAAATTATGAGGTAAGCCATTAATGATAAACATTTGCGGTATTTTGTAGTACATTGGATAAAAAAGTTGAGAGAAAAATTGAAAAATAATTTCACAAAAGTATTGCTTTGTCAGCACGAGGTTTGAAACCTGTTGAATAGCGACAAGTTCAATAAAATCAATATCGGTTTTGCGTAACCACGTTAGATATATGAACAGCAATAAAAATGAACTGAAATTGACGTCAATTGTAAAGAACAGTTCCCACGATATGTATCCACTTAATCAAACTCTAACAGCGGGGCTTCATCTGAAATAATTCTCATTAATTCAAGCACCACTAGATCTCTTTACGACAGGATATCCAACCCACGGTATTACAATGAGCCAAATCATCAATTTGCTTTTTCCATTGACAGAAGTGCTCATGATATATCTGCAGATCCATTCGTAGTTAAAACCCGCACAAACAATAACAAAAAAACTGGAGTAAATAACAAAAATATGTTTGAATGAGATAGTCAATACATACCAAAGATTTGTAACTCGCATGACATTCTGGCACATTCTCTTGCCCATAAGTACCCTATTTCATAATTTAATATTTTAATTGCGCATTAACAATAATATTTCAGCACACTGAACTTTTATCGAAATTATGACCACTCAGAAAATAACGTTTACTTTTTCAAAGCCACCGTGCCAAATTTTAAATGAATAATATTTTAACTACGTATTCAATGCGAGGACGTCGCAGACATTGATTCCAACACGAGTTCCTCGTATCGTAAAATAACTCAATATTCGATAAATCGACGACGTATTAAAACTTCTCAATAAACGTGGTGCATATATATCTCCCTTGTACCCTACACGTGGAGAAGATGTAACTTTGGGTCAGATGAAAATGGCGACGAGCTGGGATTCGAACTCGGGGCTCCTACATTGATCGCAGGGGTGTTTACTGCACCTCGCGTTCGCCTTCTACCCAGATCCACACCAATAAACGTAATTACCAAACTTCATGGATTTGTGAACAGCGTCACCTTGGAGTCAATTTAACAAAATTTGTAATTCTGTTACTTTAATTTTGAAGAGTGAGCAAAAAATAAAATATACTTTGTCTCTAAATCACAAATGTAACTTAATTGCGGGAAAAATGGGAATTAATAGAAATAAAAAGTTTCCCAAATCGGGAATTTCCATCGCAATTTTCGGGAATTTGTCGACAACGCTGTGCTGTAGTCTATCACAGTCCCACCAATCACAGTTCTGTCGGGAGAGAACCCGTGCGTGCCAAAAACCGTCAACGGTTTGGGGTCGCCTCTCGTCGTGTCTCCAGCATCCAAAAGAAAGCAACGGTCGGTTCGAGTAGGGCTCTCTCTGTGTAGAGAGGTTTCTGCTGGACGCAAGCAAAGCAGAGCGTCCGCCCGTTGCGTCGGTGGTTTATGATGAACGGCGAAGGCCCGACGCAGCGCCCAAAGAGTTCAAGGCCGTCTCTCTCATGCTAATGAGCAACGGCAACGGCGGACGTCGTACCACGTGACACCGGGCAGACCCGACCCCACCCCACCCCATCATCACCACACCACACCACCACCAACTGCCATCAGACTCCGCCGTCAAGGTCGCTCCCCGACGCCTCTCGTACTACACTCCAGATAGAAGTGCACCCTGATTTACATGCTTTCGAAAACTATGAACTTAATTCTTCAATATGACTATTAGTAAACACCAACACAATGGGAGAATGTTTTACAAAAATATAGTCACTATTTTTTTCTTCGTGCATCTCGCCTCGAATACCATAGAATAAGGTCGACAAAAAAACGACTACCTTATAACCGAAAGCACGAAATTTTCTTTTTTACATATTAACGATTACGCATTCAACTATTGTATGTTAAACATTGTGTGTTTATCAAGTTTTGTTTAATCTACCATCGAAACCATCAAAATGATTCTTTAAGATGATATTTATATTTCATCATTATTTGACATAGGGTAAAGGATAAACCCTGATTACCTTACTACCACCAAGTGTATAATGAAAATCTCTATGAAAATTTATACTTGGACATTGAAAATAATTAACTCCATGGAATAGAAGTTGATCAGTCACAAGAATATTGTACGATAAAGACATAGAAATTTAATCTCTAGACTCAAGTTTTTTTTAAAAAATCTGAATGGCACGAAATAGAATACCACGACTTGAACAAAACAAAAAATTATAATTCATGCTGCAGACAGGAGCGTAACTCATTTTGTAATATATATAACTCACAATTATCCGCGTACAAAGCAGTGTGCACTGTATTCTTATGGAATACAAATGATGTCGACTTTTTCACGACTGCATTCATTTAAATCGAAGTAAAGAAAAATGTAAGGAATCACATCCATGTAGTATAATTCGAGTATGACTCTCACTAATGTAAAGCATAATCCTAACAAATGTTCATAAAAATCTAACAATTCTTGAGTTTAAAAAATTAACATTTTAAACATTCTTTTCACTATATATTTTAAGTATTTTTCTTTATTATATTCAATTTACTAAATATTATTCCCACTCAAAACATGTTAGAGAATATTTAATAATTGCCGAAGAAGTGACCCAAAAATACTACACTGAAGTGAAGTACACATATTCAAAATTCATCATTTCTCGAACACAAACTAAAATCTTTCATCTACGATTTTTAAAACGACTTTTTTTTTGCATTGAATGAGATTTTTAGAGAAGTCTCGCGCATAAAGGTATGTAAAATAATTCGTATTTATAATTACCTCTTTTTACGGACCACGAGTTCTAGAACATTTTACATCAAATTTTTCATCAAACGTTGGGGAACACAACATCGTATTATAAATCTAAGCAGTCAAAATTAATATTTGACGTGGCATATTCGGAGAGAGGAAATAGATAAGTGTTCCGAATAACCCAGTCATATATTACAGTAATGAAAACATTTAATTAATATACTAAATACTAGAAATACTTTTCAAATAAAGAAATATACTATTTAATTTTTCCAGCATATAATAATATAGATTTGTTTAAGGAAATTAAAATTTCACGTTACAAATAAATATCACCCATCAGTTTTTCTCGTCGGGCGAGATTTTGCCTCTTCCCATCCCGTGCCAGTAGTGGCGGGTCTTTAAATAAAATGCGTCAAATAATGAACTATTAACAATCTGGTATTATTAATAACGAAAAGTATTATTAATAACTATTATTAATCTGTTAACGCTTTTACAAAGTATGACATTTATCAACTTCAATTTTATATATTAAGAGTTCAAGTCTAAAGGGCTATAGTCCCTTTAGACCCCCCCCACACACACACACTACCCCATAGATCCAGTAGTGACTCTGTCAGCAACACCTGAGTATCGGTTGGTCTCCAATGAGAAATCGTCGAGTGGACGCCTTGACGGAGGAGCGATGTAGCCAAGTGGCGACTCGGAATATTTACAACACGCAGCGCTCTGACAGGAACACTCCAAGGGGCACAGCGTGCTCACGTGCTGACAGAAGACTAATTACAACGTACTCTAAAACATGGCACTTACACGTCTGTCTAGCAACAAGCACTCGCTCTTGCTCTACGGAACTCTATTGTTTCTCAGTCACGATCGTACACTCCGAGTCATCTAACTTTGCTGAAAATTATGCAATATGGCTGCCTAACCCGAATTGAAGTTCTATCCAAATAAATGTTTATAACAGTCACAAAAGCGACGATTTGCCGTAAAGAAATGCATGTAAATAACACAAAACTAAGACAAGGTAATATTCGCTCTACGCAGAACGAACATAAGAGCACGCGATTTGAATAGGTATCTGGGGTTGGCGATGGATTTAAGTTTTCACAAATTCGAATGTCCTGCCAACATAACGCGAGGTACAAGTATCATTACTCTTATGGACGACGGCGAAGTAAAAGCGTTGGCTACATTGAGTACAGGTTCCACACCAAAATCAAGCGTAAAAAAACTAAAGAAATTAATACACTGTCTTCGACCATGTTGAGAACAAAGTTATTTACTCCGATCAATATACAATAAACTAATAAACACAGCGCGTTTCTGTTCACGATTTAAATTAAATTTTCTCGAAGCAAAGAAACATGACTTTGAATATGTGAATTCGGAGGTTGCGCAACAAAATTGCGAACACTCGCAATATATTACGTGTAACATACTTTCAATATATTTCAGTTAGAAAATGGACATTGAACCTTCATGTGCAAATCTGGGTCAATGAGCGCAAATGAGTCTGAAGACTGGAACAAACATGATACTATCTGAAAATGAGTCATGATTGCAGATAGAATATTTTCTCGACCACGCAAAATTCTCGACCTCAGTATAAGTTAGATAATCGATAATTGTGATACGAATCGACAATCGAACATAAAAGATTCTGGTGAAAAGAAATCTGGTAACTGATGTTGAAATGACGTACACATTTTTTATTTAGAAACTGAGGATGTTCCAATTATTTATATAATTATTGTTAGAATTCGGTTACTTAATGAAAATACGGATATTTTAGCATGACCCCACATGGTGTTCATTAGGACCGATAAAATTGAAACGTGAGTTAAATTTGATGCAAGTATCAATTAAACCCGGTCCAAATACGTTACTCAAGAATATTTTCACCCGAAAAACATCCAATTAAAATGCGAATCCAAACCACCTGATGGGACTCGAGAAATCCGGATGCGGCCCAAAAATATAGCTAGATATTTTAAAACTGGAATGAGAAGAGTTAAGACAAGTTTACTGCGAACTACCTAATGCCGAAGAACCGTCGACGCCCAAGCCACTTTACGCATCTTAGAAGTTCGTTGTACGAAAACTGAATCCCTCAGCACAACATTAGTAATGGGAAATTTCTCGATCAATTAATACCAGAGTCGTACAGAAAAGAACTAAAATTTACATTTTTCCACAAAGTATTACATGAAAGTGAATTTTTGCTCAGGAATTTTCTCAGCCGACAGGTACGTTTTCGAATTTACCATTTCGATAAGTTCATTAAGAGTATGAGAAATTTAAACAAGAAATATAAAACGAAAAAGTCACTGTAATGATTTTTCTGAACACATTTACTCATTATGACGAGTGTATGAGAGCACACATTTTCATTAAATATTAAACGATACTTCAATATTGTAATGGATAATTTGCCATTAAGTTTTTAACAATATTCAATTCAGATAATTTATATTGATTAACGGATAATTGACAACAAATTAAACAATTTGGCAAGTATAAACTATTTCAATGCCAAACAACTTTAAAATTAAAATCAATAAATTTTGGGGGAGAATATGGGCCCACTCCGAGATAAATTTCTGGGACGGGCCTGACCAGTTTGACAATATTCTAAATTCAAAACATTTCATGCCTGTCACTTTAACCTACATTGTTTATTCTATTTTTTTGAAGAATTTATGTTTTCCCTTCGATAAAACTTCATCCGGCCCCCACTGGAACTAACAAGCGAAGGGGTCATCCATAAAATACGCAACGTCAAAATTACCACATTTAACGCCCTCTCTCCATAACGCACCTCAAACAATACTTCTTACCCCCCACCCCACCCCTGCACAGTAATAGTTTTTAAAGCTATCAGAAAATGCGGAGAAAAAAATATTGAAACACCGATTTCATCGTTCGTAACTCACAACATCCGAGAACCTATTCTGGGAGAGAAGCTTGCATCGTCTACGACCAAGTGAAAATTACGACGGATCGGGACTCGAACCAGGGGTCCCGCTTTTGCCACAGGTGAACTACTACTGCGCCACCCGCCTCTACGCCTTCATGCTCTCAAGAGTGGTTGAGTATTAAGATTAGAGTGACAAAATATGTTACAAGAAGCACCCTATAAAACCAACCGTTAAGTAACGCCGAAGTTGACACTCCCTACCCCGTTGTAACTAACGATATCACATATACGCTCTATGTATATAAGCTTCAATGGCAAGCTATATTTCCCATTTTCAAATACAACAATATGAAAGTGTGAATACGGAATCCAGAGCGCCGTAAAATTCCCTGCTCACTCCCGATGAACTGGAACGTGGGATTAAGAGGAGGATCAAAGAGGGCTCTTAAGAGGAGGATCAAAGAGGCCTCTTCAGGTTTGCGAGAAATATTCACTTCGCGAACGCAATAACAATTCCGCCTCCCTCAGTTCACATTGGAGAGCTCTAGACTTTCTAATGTTCAAAAAATAAATATGAATTCACATTCTGACGTGTTAAATGATAAAATCAGGGGCACCCCTATTCCCTAGGGTGAAAATTGAATACGCGAGAAATTTTGCAATGTTGTAGATTTTGCATTATAACTACAGTTCATACAGGTTTCATACACGCGTTTCTTTTCAACATTACGTGCTAGTTACTGTGTAATTTTGTTTGGGTGAAATCGTGGAACTGAGTTTTAAACTTCTTCCCCAACTGATAGATTTGAAATTTTACACACAATATAAACCAGATGACAGTGCAATATTATGTTGCCCTACTCAAATATTTTTTTAAAGCTTTTATATTAGTGTTTTATTCAGAGATAACTCGCGGGAGGTTATTTATGGGAAAATGCAATCAGTCTCTTCATACAAAAAGGTTTAACGAATTACATAAACCACGAATTCTCGCTGTAATTTCTTATGTTATTAAGATCGCTTCTCAAACGGATGTTTATGCTATTGGAAAGTTTATCACTAGGAAACTTTAAATTTGTTATTTATTTATATTAAACAGATCGTGTTTAATTTTTTTTAGTATTGTGAACAAGCGAGATTAAATATTTCGACAAATACATAAACCAATTGTAATCCTAAAATACATAAAATAATAAATAGGTAGACACCAATTTATTTATTTAGGGCAAGTGATTGTATGGTACGTAAGTACTTATCGAAGTATATTCTTTTACAATTCTCGCAACTTTTGCAATTTCTTACAATTTGCGAATATTGTGTTCGGAATTACCCCATTATTCATTACAATATGAAAATATTTTCTTGCAATACTTAATATTAAAATACATTTTAAATAAAGAAATACACTATTTAATTTTTATAGTTGGAAAGAATATAAAATTGGTTGATGAGAATCAAAATATCCCGTACCAAATAAATATGACCCATTAGTCTTATTCGTCGGGCAACATTTTGCCTAACCCCCTCCTATGCTGACCCGATCAACCGAATGTATATAAGAAACGACCCGCAGGGTAAGGTATGCTGCTCAGCGCCGATTAATATTATTTTACTCTAAAATAGCATAACCTAAGATCGCTATTTCATTTCAAAATACATGTACTGTCTGAATTTCACCTAAAAGTCGTTCACAAGAAAAATTCCGGATAAATACAATTATTGTTCGTTTAATAGTTCAGGACCAGAAAAATAAAAGAACCAAGAAATTAACCTAATTAACAGTTACGGTGATGAACTTTTCACCAAGACGACGCGACTTAGGAAAAATGAAACTAAGAATTATTCTTTGAATTACCTGTGTAATTTGTATCACTGCGGGGAAAGTCGATGGAAATCAAAGTGTAAATTCTTCACGTACTTCATAATTCGCACACGCGCCTATTCACAAGTCACTTTTCTTAAGTGTACTTTTTTTTTAAAGAACTTAGCACAAATCAAACATTTACCCGCACCAATTTCGTGAACCTCTGAAAAGAAAGCGAGCTCCGTCACAGCAAGTGTTCGAAGAACTTTCCCCTCCGACCGTGCTGGCGGTGGTGGAGTGCCCCCGTCGGCGGGCGAGCAGGCGGAGAGTGTGTGTGACAGCCCAGTGACAGCCCAGCGACAGCGACAGCGGGATCCGCGCTGCTGCTGCTGCTGCTGCTGCAATTGAAAGACCCCCGAGGCGTCACGCAGTTGGACCAAAGGCTCTTCTTCCAGCGCCGACCGCGCGATTAGCGGAGGCGCCCAGCGGCCGTCACTTGTTTGCGCCGCGCGCTCGTTACCATTCGTTAAGAAGGAAAGAGATGGAGGAGGGGGGAGGAGGAGGAGGAGGCGGAGGAGAGGCAGCGGAGGGTCGTTGAGCTCAGTCGTTGAGTTGCTTCGGCTTTCGCTTCTACTACGTCGCGACGGGGGTGTCCCGCATTCAGGGTCTTCCTAAATTCTCCGCCATGGTCGCCAACATACCAACTCATCTAAATATTACAACAGTCATTCAAACAGACCAAGAAGTAAACAAATATATATTGTTTAATATTACTCAACAAAAAGTGTTTAAGAGAGGTCAGTGGCGGATCCAGCAAGTGACCCGGGGGGAGCGCGAAACTTTGTCTACTTTGCTGCCCCTGATAGGTTTCGTCTTCGGAGAAATCACTCGTTTTATTAATAGTGGAAATACAATACTTTATGGCAGCGTGATATTATATTGTTTTCAGTTTTGTACTTGCATTTGTGAGGTTCTTTTGAAATGCACTTCTGGATTCAATAACATTGCACTACATATAAAAATCCTTTACCATATGCGACGAAATGCAATGGAAAGGATAAGTAGTGACAAGTAAAGTAAATCCCGGTTAACTAGAAACGGAATAAATATTCTAAATATTGTAAATCAAACGGAAGAAATATTTAGCGAGTTCGTTAACGCGTTAACGTTCATGTAAAATGTACCAAGTCAAATTCCCGGAGCCGGCGATCGCCCTTTCGCCCCCCCCTCCCCTTCGATCCACCACAGAGGTTCCAGAATTCAACCAAGCAATGAAAGAACTTCATTCTCACCAACAAAACGTCCCTCAAAAAATCATGGACCCACCGACTCCCTCAAGAGTGAATCTCCATTCTGAAATGACTGGTAAGAATCTAAAATATTGCACATTATCGCTTAGTCTGATTCAAACGCTTTTACGAAGTTTAATAAGTATTTAGCCATATCAGTAACTCCTACCACCTCATAATTAAAAAAAAGATGTTTCTTTAAGACGTTTGAAATGAGCTGTAAACTAGAATCACGTAAAAAGGGTGTTTCACCATTGGATAACATTTGTCGAAATACAAATTTATCTCCGCGCATCTAAAAAAAAAAAGAATAAACTTGCTCTGCTTAAAAATTAAACGAAGATGCAACGTTGTATCCACGAACCTCGTCTTCCGTTGTTATGACTCAGAGCGCATCCTCCGAATCCTCTCCTCTCCTCCCACGCACCCAACCACTTGTTCAAATGACCTTAGTGACTCTAGTGCTTATGACGAACGAGGGCTTGCCAAATTGATACCGCAACAGTCGCGAACCAGAAACCACCGACTCCGAGACTTAGCAATGTTAATACAAATATAATTTTTTATCTCGGTATATATTTTTCATTTATCCTCAATGCGTCTTTTGAGTTTTGATCCCAATTCATCTGCGATTTCTGGGGCGAGATAATGGCGATCATCCTTCTCTACGTCGAGTGGCGGAGGAGAGATCAAGATGCCGGGAGGTGTTTCTTTCGATACAAACATTGGTCTATAGGAAGTGGAGGAAACCCTCCAGCTGAAACCTTCATCTAATTGAGCTGAACAAGGCATCGAAGCTACGGTATCCCGCACAATACGTCACAAATCAAGACTCTACCGTCACGCCATAGACGGCAGTGAGAGATAATACGCGTAAACAAAATTAAATAAAACTTATGACCGTGGTATTTACGTGTCATTATTAATCATAACAAAAATTGTGTGATTAATTATTCGTTTGATATCTTTGTAGATAAAATTTAATCGGATCACATCACGAACATAGCTTCCGGGTCAACACTTGAATCTTTTTAATTAGACATAAATCGTCAATTCCTTGATAGCTGATGTATCAACATCTTGCCAGAAGAGGAAGTGAAATATGATAAATGATTTCACAAATAACTATCTCCTTTGCTCCGGGAGAAAAAAAGTTGTTCTCATGCCACGGAAACTCCACTTTCCAGATACTTTTGAGCACATAATTTCGTTACTGAACTTGTTTAAAAAAACATAAGAAAAATATTTCACATTCAATAGGGACTAAAATAATGACTGACATTAAAAATGAGTTTTTTAAATAGTTTTCTCAAATTATTTTATAAACTTATGTTAATTTAAAATGAATATATTCCAGAAACCTACTAATCAAGTAAATACGTGAAAAAATGTTTTCGTGCGTACTCATACTAGTTTCATCGCTTCCTCGTACACAGTTTAATACGCTAAATTAATAAACTATACTATTCGTATTCCCTTGATTACGTAACTTGTAAAGCAACCCACAAACTTCAGTCTCCTGTTCCATCGAAACTTCAACTATATCAATCACACAATCACTGTAGAACGAAAGCACAGCCCGTGTTTATTTCCATCCACAAATTGGTCGTATAGGCAGTCCTGAGTGGACGTGCTGTGTAAACAACGCTTCAATGGACTGACCATCTTCGTCTGATTTATTCCCAGTGTTTTCCCACGACAGAACGCCCGAACACAAGCATCTTTGGGCTGGTGGGTCTCGGAAGGAGGAGGAGAAGGGGGGGAGGGAATCGAGATCCGAAGTCGACGCTCTTCGACGATAACTAATCACTGCGCGTATCTGATCAGATCTCCATTGCGTGAGGGGAGATCTCTAACGCATCACGAAACGAACAACGTCTCGTTAAATCTACTTCAGTGTTACTCGTAAGTCATTAACTCAGTGTCAATAATGCAAATCCATACATTGAATGTGATAACCTTAAAGAGACAATGAAGAAAATACTATGGTGTAATAAAAATTTTAAGAGTCCCTCTACATAAACCTTCACGACCATCACTCTTCGTTACCAAAACGGGTTATTAATTGGACGCAATCAAAATGAGACGGCAGCCATAACTAAGATGACGCACTTTATGCGCCTGGCTTGCATCATCGTTATGAGGTAATCAAGGCTCGCGCGCTGACGCTGTAGTATCGACCATACGCACCCAACTCCCCCATTACGCAGTTACATAGTCCCATGCGAATCCCCATGGGGGAGAAATTTAGTTTATTTTCTTTCTCGGTGCTGAAACAAGTGAATCGTTATGTGCGTCGCTTGTGGTAGTTCGAATGGATTACGTAACGGTGCTGCACCTCCTCCCACTTCATCGGATTCAACGCCTGCTCGTGCGGTCTAGGCAACCCTTCGAACATCAGTGTTAAGCAGGGTAGTATTTTAGAGTTTGGAAGGAGTTTTACTTTCGTGTTCATATTCTATCCACCAAGGTCTTAGTTTCTATGTGTACATTAATACATGTTTTACAAACTTTCATGAATAGCTGTGAATCCTCAAAAATAATGAAACTCTCTGATCAACCTCATGGAAGAAATCAGACGTTGTTGAACATATTCGATTTAAAATTTATCAATCCATGTAAAAAAATCAGATCAATTATTACATAAAAAATTACCACATTTGAGGTTTCTAAAACATTCAAGTCGTAAGTACGAAATGCCAAATTAAAACATTTAAAATCACTTTAATTTTAAGGCAAAAATCTAATTCGTTGCCATTAATTAAAAATCTAAACGTCTAGTTAATTACAAAAAAAAATCCGCAAATAAGTAAATAAATCTCACACTAACAACTACAAAAATATAATTTTAGAGCTCTTTTAAGTGAACGTAGTTGCTTAAGACTACTGAATCTATAGCGAATTTCTTTTACATTAAAATGAAATCTGAGAGCTCTAATCCCCTGGACTTCGGGGCTTATAGAGATAAACGTGGCACAATTGTCTGAGACTTCTATTGTCCCGCTTCTTACAAATACATCGTATCTTGCGCTGACATTAACATATCGACCGAGTGGCTTCCCAGGACGAGAGAATAAAGCCACTTGCTTCGGATGTGCAAAAGGAGACAGATGGCTACATCTTAAGCGATGACTTAAGCTTTTTCTTTTTCGCGAATCGTGTCAAGTGGCACTAGAGCCCTAATTAAGTTGGACACGAGTGAAATTATGTGAAATACTAAGATCTATAGAATTGGACCGTTCCAAGAGTTCCTAATTATTTTTAATTAGTTGTGTGAAATTTAGTACGAATAACTTTTCATTGTTTCACCAAGCACATTTATTTCAGAAGAAAATTATTTTATTTGGCATGCGACATAAATGAAATTTCCTTTGCTAACAAATTATATGATGTATTTTTAAGTTAGTTAATCTCACATAATAATATCTCCTGGTTTGGTCTCCAAATTAGCTAACCTATTTTTTTAATTAATAAAAAGAATAATTTTTTAAGTATGTAAACTTTATTTGACTGAACGAAATATTCCATTTTAATATATTTTTCGGATCGACACCCAGATAAATTGAAAGATTTCTTATTTCCCTCCGAGAACATTGTATAACTTTGGGTGTTAACTTTTGAAGTAATTTTAATGTTCCCTTTAAATGACTCAACATGTATTAAAATATAAAATCTGTCCACAGTGCAATAATTGGAAATGATAAGCTATTTGCGAGGTTGAAATTTTAAATGTATCAAATGTACTCGAGATTAAATAGATCGAAGACAATAGAATAGAAATATCGATTTTCAGACTATGAATATATGAAAGAATATTGAAACTTATGAAAGGTAATTTAGCAATTCCATTCAAAAGTATAAAGTACGTAATTGAACATTTCTGATAAGCAATAAGAGCGAGTTAATCTCCAGCCTGTATGCAAAAATTAACGCAGAGAAATTCCATTTCCTAATCAATTTATCGCCTCCCCTCCGGTGTATAATGAGTTTGCGAGCTGGCTCACCTGGCGGTGGGGGGGGGGGGGGGGNTCATATCAAATGTTCCAGTTCACGTAGATGTGACTACTGAAAAAGTGAACCCTCATGTTCACCTCCTACTGCTCCTAGTATCGATCTATAACTTTCTACTCCTACTAACCTCTCCACGTGGATCAAGTTGTTGGTAAACCCAGTTAATCGGACAACCTACTAACGATAACCCCTACCACCCACCTCCTATGACCCCATGTAGATAAGTTTCAATAACACGCTACATTTTCCATTTACAAATACTTCAACAAAAAATATTGTCTTACGACGAGGTTCATGTCATGAGGTCTGCTCTTCCTCCTAACAACGGTATAAGAGCACATTATGTTCTATTTCTACGAGTCAATTTTTAATTTTTTTTTTAATTGAAAAGGTCACTATCGTTTGTAGAATTCTCACACTTAATCTTTCGTATCCCTCGACCGGATGTCGGCAGTCTTTTGTCACTTTTATGAGGCTCTTCCGAAGCGAAGACGGGCGGGGCCTCTTCTAGAGCCTTCCCTACGTCCAAATCCAGACCACACCTCTTCCTCTGGGCTCATCGTCAGGAGAAACTGTCTCTCATGATAAAAAAACATCGATTTTTTTAACTACTCTTATTACGTGTCTCATTTTATTACCTAACCTGATGATAAATTTACCCTACAATCACTTTTTGTAACATAGAACCTTCTATATAACGTACGAATGTGATGTCAGACAATCACCTAGCACAAAGTCTGTGATTAAATCGAGCAACACCAAACATTTGGTTCCGATGATATAGTTCCACACAGTGCACAACAAATCTTTTTTTTTTTTTCAATAATAATGGTTTGACATTTTGTTTCGGGTACGTCGTAACGTTTATTAGTCCATTTAAATATATTTATTTTCCGTCATGTCATTCATTGCGGGTAAAAGTCGTAAGTACATGTATGAAACTTTACTTTTTCCAATTTAAAGATCATGTTAATTTTCAACACACACCAGCAGAAATAAGCATCTACATACATCTTCGGGTTATTGTAGCTCCCACGATATTTATCGTAGTTTTCTACGGGAACAGTTAACGAAACCATCAAAAAAATGTAATGAACTACGTTAAGGAATCAAGAAGAAGAACGATAAATAATTCTCTAGAAATTCTCACTATTTGTTTAAATTTGGTGGGATAGCGTAATTTCTACGACGACGTTATTTCTATCCTCACCCTGGGTGGTTCAGGAGCAAATTATGTAATCCACGGGCGGCAGTTACCCTTGGCAGCTGAACCCAAAACTCCTCCAGGTTGTAAATCCACCAGCGACTCATGTCTATTGCCAACACAGATTTGGAAAACCTGATTCCTTCACGCAAATATTTATAACAATTCGCTCGAAATAGATTTGGTTATTTTCTAAGGAACAAGGTTGAAATAACAAGGAGAACAGGGTCGTGTAAGTTAACTGTCTGTGGACATGACACACGGGGATGATTTATTTGCTCAAACAATGTACGAGAAACCCAACAAATATTCATAAAAAACTGACGAAAAAAGATGTAATTTTCTCTTCTGAATCCACGGAATACATTCGTTCTTTTCAATACTCGTTGGTTTTTATGAGTAATGCTCAACGCAATGCTCTGAAGGTGACATATTAACAGCGGGAAATCTGAGAATCGTGCGATAAATTTTTTTTTCGAAGAATGAAAAATCAAAGGAAGGAAATTTGATGAATGAAATCGTGTCGGAACGGGTTGTATATCAGGAGAGTTCGCCAGTGCCTCAGTGACGAGGTATGTTTTTATATATTGTAGAATTTGTAAATGGTTAATGTGGCGTGCTATTGAAACTTATGTACACGAGGCAATAGGAGATAGTAGGTGGGTGGAAGGGACAATTGATTGATGGACCAGTTAGCTGCATTTACCAACAACTTCGCCAACGTGTAGGTGGATAGTATAAAGAGGGCTCGGGTTTCAATATGAACTAGAACATTCAAGTAATAACTACACTATTTTTAAACAATGGTGATGGGTGAATGAGGTGAGGGGTTAATGATGATTAATTGTTGTGGTGTAATGAAAGACGGGGGAAAAGAGTATCCTAAGAAAACCTACCGCGAAGAGATTTAGTCCACCACTACAACTTGTACTTTGATCAACGGGGATTTGCGTGTCCAGAGATAGTAGGCAGCTATGCGCTACACCACGGGTCCCCCATAGAAATGAAAAAAAGTTCGAACTGAGTCAATGCCGTTGTATCACACCTAATAACCGGTTATGAGATGTGACTCATATCACCATTCCGATTCGTCACGTCCACTCAGGAAGAGACACCTCGCGGCTGGAACAAAGTTCGACTTAACACGGACGCGGCTTCCAGTCTGATAACCACGCCAAATCCGGTTTAGAAGAAGCATCGCGGGGGAGTACCCGTGAGCGGAGGGTTTTATAGGAGACGCAGACCTTCGCCGGTCGAGTTACGGTCTTTGTTTTCGCTTCCCTCCCTCCTTCGTCTTGTGGTTTGTAAGCGACACTTAACGCACCGGAGCGGCGACGAGGAAACGCTGAACAAGGACAGGGAAAGCGTTATGTTCTCCACCCCCTACGCTCTCACACATCCACCTCCGTCATTGTCAGAGAGAAAACACTAGATTTCACTACTCCAGTGAAATTTCATATATACATTCAGAGATATACCCCATCCTGGCCCGGGTTTTTCTCCGGTTTTCCTTCGGGTAGAGGCGGATTTATCATACAGGTTCTCTAGGCTTTGTCTAGGGGCGGGTCTATTGTAACAATAAATCGTGAATTTAGTGTTATTTCAATTTTTAAGCACTATACTCAGAATAATCTATAGTTCGATAATAACTTACATGTAATTTTTTGCTTAAAATTACAAACATATTGACATTCTATTAGTATTATAACTCGCAGCTAACTTTTTATCTTATCTAGGAATTTTTGCTGAATTTTTTGAATCCGCCTCTGCCTTAGGGCCCTTGATCGGAATTGATGGGATGGTCCCTTGCTTGCTTCCGGAGAGTAAATTAGTTTTTTTTCCCTCCACGTGGTCATACGCAGTTTGTACTGTTTTTTGACAATAAATTTATTTATTTATTTATTTAGGATGGAAAAGGTTTCAGTAAACAAAACTATGAGGTTGGGATGTCACCTCCGAAGTTTTGGAAAAAATCCTTCCCTTCCCCTTAATACGGATCTGACATCGAATCCTGTTTTCTCAGAGTAACGTCATACTTAATACATCACCTCTCCTTTCTCTCCAATTAAATATTCCACCCATATTACCAACAAGTAGAGGAGAAGAGATATAGAAGAAAAAATGTCTTCATAACAAATAAAGGAATATACATTTTTCTATTTCAATTCACCAACAAAATAACGCATATTCAAAACCTACCATGTCAGTACTTCCCTCCGTAAACTATGTTGACTGTAGTTTGGAGTTAAAAGTCGTCCAGAATGATTTATCCAGCGACATTGAAATAGAACAATATACGATTTCTTACAACCAACATTCCTCTACTAACTCTGAAAAAGACGGGTGTTTGTTATAAAGTTTAATTCTTATTCATTTCTGACTTAAAAAAAAAAACATTATTACACTGTCAACAGTTTTAAAAACAAGCTTCTATTTAACGTTGTAGTGGAAGTAATTTTTACAAAAATCGAAGGAAAATTATGGTGGATGATGAAACAATTTATTTTGGTTTATTGAATTAGATATTCTTTATTAACTAGTCAGTTCTGTTAACGAATCATTCGAACGAGATAACAACAGTTTTAATTACTGAATGGGAGTCGCATCAAACTGTAACACTGGCAAAATAAAAGCATGGAGGGACTTTTTGGACGATCTGTATTTCGCTTACGTCTTCGATATTGTGAAGAGCATTTCTCGTGATATTCGTTGAGTATCAAAACCAACGACAGAACTCTGCTTCTTTTATTAATAGCATTTTTTCTTTAACTTTTGTTTGAGAACAGTTCTACCAAGGGATAAAACAACAGTCATTAGAAGGTGTCCAAATTCCACGTCATTGCGGAGGTGCTGAAGGACAAAGTCTGCCCAGTCGACTATCTGCGAGAACGCTACGCTAAACCTTACAAATCTCATTAGGGGACATCGTCGCCGTTAAGAACCCTGTTTGCTTTAAGGACGATGAGGTACTTACTGTCGAAACGACTGCGGAGAACGGGAAAACGAGAGGGAATGAGAGAAAATTAAAGAGAGAAACTTCGCTAAGGAAGAGGAAGGTATTGAGAGAGATTGTGAGAATGGAAGTCACGAAAAGAGAAGAGTGAATAAGAGAAGAAGAAGAGAATCGGGGGATAAGAGTTCGTCACAGAAGGAGAAATAGCTGTGATATGACGCAATGAGAAAAGGTTAGCGAAGCTGAACGCGTTACGAGCACAATCCCATTTTCCGGAGCAAGGATTTTGTAACGAGAACAGGACCTCCGGGATGTTTGCGCTGCCGCCTCCGCCAGCGTGCTAAACTAAGTTCCTTCCGTTCCCTTCTCTTTCCAGCCCCACCCCTACGCGCCATCTGCTGCCGCCTCTAGCCATCGAGGCCTGCAGAACATGAGCGAAATGCCATAACATGTAAACGGACCTTCAAAATGCTGTTATATGTCGCGAATACAAATTTCGTGTGGGTGGATGTTCGTAACATCTACTCCCCGCCAGTGGCGGATCTATAGC
>NNCF01128042.1:173227-203177 GCA_002313205.1 Laupala kohalensis
TTATTAGTTATAATTGTTATTAATTGAATCCGCTTCTGCCTTAGGGCCCTTGATCGGAATTGATGGGATGGTACCTTGCTTGCTTCCGGAGAGTAAATTAGTTTATTGTCCTCCACGTGGTCATACGCAGTTTGTACTGTTTTTTGACAATAAATTTATTATAATGATAATATCAGATAAATAAAATTAATAATACCAAATTAATAAAATTTATAACACCAGATTAATAATTATTTATTTGACGCATTTTATTTTAAGGAAACATTTATAAAATTCGAGTTGTGAAACCGTATTTTTTCAACAAAAATGAACCCCCCGATTACACCCCCCTTGATTACGGTCTAGATCCGCAACTGCTACACCCCCCCCCCCTTCATCCCGCACTTTCCGTCACTTTCGTAAATGATGGACTCTCTCGCCATTTTTGTCTCTTGTCAGCTCCCGCTGTTTGTTTGAACTTCGTTTGAAGTGGTGGGTGAAAAAAAACGCCCCGTTTGAAGCGTAATGACGATGAGACTGCGGCGGAGTCAATCGTCCAGGCGATGAAGGTGGTCAAACATTCAAGGGCTGAGATGGATGTTCATTCAATGTTTCACCATAAGACCCAACAGTCGGTTCACTGGGACATGAACCAACTCTAAAAGAGACCTCGGACCTACGGGTTATTTAACTGTTATAGTGGCATAAATGACTATTTAAAACAAACCTTTGTAATCCAGGGCGTTCACGAATATTTCCCAAAACAGTACCATTCTTTTCTCTTGTTGTATTTGTAAATGGGAATTGTAGCGAGCTTATCTACATGGAGCGATAGGAGTTGGTAGGACTATTGTTAGTAGGTGCACCGGTTAGCTGGGTTCACCAACAACTTGGTCCACATGGAGGGGTTAGTATAAGTAGATAATAATAGTTAGCGTTATTGATACTAGGAGCTGAATAGAGAAAGGAAGGTTTGATTTTCAGTAGTCACGGCTATATCAAGTGGAACATTAATGTGAAAAGCTACAAATTTTCTGACCAGAGATGACTTGGTGAGGAGCGACTACACTACCATCTGCGCCACGGATGGGGCTCAGTATTATTTCGTTTATCGCGACTATATGAAATAAGGGGATAATCGGAAATTTCGGATTCGAGAATATATAAAAACCATTTGTTTTGAGAGAATACTGGAGATTTATTCTTCAGTAAAATTCAGTATCAAAGATATTTAGAAAACAAAAAGCATTGAAAGAAATACGTTGGTGGAGGAGAACTTCACGTCCAAGATGAGCAACGCGGATGTGGCCCATGGTTCAAAAACCACGTTCCCAAAATCACGTCAGCTCCATAACTGAATAAAGTAAATAACGCAAACCATCGCACTTTTAACTCTTTTGAAGCTACAGAGTTAAATTCTTGATTTAAAATAATGTTCAAACCAATCGTAACGAAGAAGAGAACCGGATAAATAAGGTCAAGTACCCCGAGGTCCCACTGCACTAATTTGATGAAGAGCTTTGCTTTACTTTATTTCTACGCAAAAATAGTATAAAACTCTTAAAAAATTAGAGTATTTGACATTTTTCTTTAATATCATCGCTCTCTTTCTTCGATGTGCATGACGTGGTTAATTCCCACTGAGAAAAAGTGCGTACGATTTTAAACGATGGAATACCCAACAAAGAAGTTAGGTGCAAAATACCACATGACGGAAAATGTTGAAATGAGAAATACTCACTAAATGAGTGCTGTAACCAGAGGAGGATCTAGACCGTAATCAAGGGGGGAGGGGTTTACCGGGGAGCATTTTTGTTTAAAAATTATGATTTTAGAACAATTTTTTTAAAATATTACCTTCAAATAAAATGCATCAAATAAATAATTAACAATCCTGTATTATTAATAATAATGACAATTTTTATTAAAGTTATTAGTACGTAAGTTGAAATATATGATATATTTTTTTAATTATTTTATTCTGATATTCTTAATAACAATAACAATTGTATTATTAATATCAATTATAAATAATTAATAATGTGGTAACACTTTACAAAGTATGCCATTTATCAACTTCAATTTTATCTGTTAAAGAGTTTAGGTCCAATTGGGTGGGGGTGGGGGTCTATGGCCCCCTTAGCGCCCCACCCTCCTCATAGATCCTCCCCTCCCCCCCTCTAAGAATCCGATATTTGAGAGAGAAGAAGAAGATGGCCACCTCATCATAGGCATTCGTTGTCTAATTGCCTGTCTGCTTTATGAGCCTAGCCTTGGGAAGCGAGAAGGCGTCGCAGAGGACACGGGAATGGGGGAGTGGGTGCGGGGAGAGGACTCGCGTGCAGCTGAGCTGTGCGGACGTGAGCTGAGTCAGCGCTCAGAGGCGTAGGTGTGGACGGCGGGAGTATTTCGGGTGTGTGTTCTTTCGCGGCGTACACACTACAGACGCGTCGCCCCTACGTCAGCTCATCCACATAACCTTGCGTCGTTCCGTCTCTCTGACGGTCCGCTCTGATGGATGAAGCGCAGAAAAAACGTTATAAAATAATACAGAAATATTTCAAAATTTTAATATTTAAAGTTGCACAACTATTCGCACGAGATATAAACTTTATAACAACGATCCGAAGAAAAAAAATGTTGGCTGTGACTTGAACCCGGGACCACCTAATCAGACCGCATCGGCCCTACCCAACGCACCAACAGTTTCGCTGTATGAAGTCACAATTTCAACCCAGTCTAGTATCTGGTTGAAATCTCTCGTTGGAAACGGGCAAACATCACATTGTTCAATGGATGAGTCACCAAAATATAGATGTATTTCGATTTGTTTCAATTATCAGGATTGGGTCGTCAAGCAGATAATTATGTATAATTATTTTTGAAGTAAGATGACGAATGGGAAATTGTCTGATAATGCCCGCCCTCACCTTAAGCATCTTAGGATATCTTGAACATTGACTAGAAAATTCTCTATATCATTCCTAATTGACCTCGGTGGCGTATCTATGAGATCTGAATTCTTAACAAATAAAATTGAAGTAGATAAACGACATACTTTGTACAACTGTTACCAGAGTAATGATTGTTATTAGTTATAATTGTTATTGCTATTAATAATACCATATTAATAAAAGTAATACCACATTAATAAAAATAATACAATGTTGATAACTTTAATAAATGTTATTGTTATTTATAATCCCAAATTGTTAATTATTTATTTGATTTAATTTCATTTAAGGTAATATTTATAAAATTTGTGTTGTAAAACCATAATTTTTAAAAAAAATTGCTCTTAGGTTATCCCCCCTCCACCCGCCTAGAGTACGGTCTAGATCCGCCACTGCTGCTAACCACCCTTCCTCTTCCGTTTCCTGGGAAGCAGTAAGTCTCCGCGTTCTGTCCAAACTGTTCCACTCCCATCTCATTTTCGCTTTCTATTCCAAATCTACCACCCTGTCCCGCACTACGTAAGCCTCTGCCACCCACACACGCCGCTGTCGCCAACTCTGGCCTCTCGCCAACCCCGACCCAGCTCCTGCCCTCACGAAATTACGAACCTACCACAGACCCTTGTGGCACACCTCATGTTCCTCTGCGGTATACAACTTTACTTCGGTTATCATACGGTTATGGAATGAGAGAAATAACACACATTTGCGTCAGAACAGACTTCCATGTTAGTTCGCGAAATTGAAAACATAATTACACAGTTTACTACTATTAACGTCCATTATGTAATCTAATTAAATAAGCAATTAAAATCTTACGACCTTTTATGGACGAATAATATTACTTCAAAATACTAAAAATACTATTCGTCCATAAAAGGTCGTAAGATTTTAATTGTTTATTTAATAATTACACAGTCAACAGATCATGACGTACGATGCAGAAGAATGTCTAAGAAAAAATATTATGAAAAAGAGTGATAACACACGAGTAATGTCAATGACCTACCTCCGGAAATTGCAATATAGTTCGATACCACATGTTTGTGTGTCTTTACCACATTTAGGAAAAAAATAAAAATTAATTCATTTGAATAACAAGACGTACGTAAAAAATTCTCACTCGTCGAAACATAGTATTAATATATTTTTATATTTTAGAGATAAATATGTTTTAACTATTGACATTCCGCCATTATTACTTTATGTAAATTTGAACTTGCTATCTTCCAAAAGGCTCCGTCCGAGAGATTATAGTTTTCTCTTCATACATTTTACATAAACAGTTCTGTAGCAAATGTCACAGACAACATTAATAATTATAATTCATTGTTATACACAAATCCTTTTATCTATAATGCATTTATCTTGACAATTGTGTATCTATATTGCTATATTAATAAGTTATAATTTATAGATTAGCCTGAGAAAGATAATGTATTTTATTTTATATATGTAATCTACGAATATAAGAAATTTATGTGAAATTGTGTGTGAAAAATAAAAAAAATTTATTCTATATTCACTAATCCACACAAATGAAACTTAGCGTTGCAGTGAGATGCATTTCGGACATGAATCCTGTAGTACTAAATTTTAGTAGAACTTAAGGTACTGTGTGCTTCAAAGCGACTAGACTAAAGTATCCCTCCAAAATGTTATAAATGATAGTTTGAACCGTTCTCTATCCAGTGGCGATGAATTTTCATACTCTTACGGCACAAAATTTTTGAATTATTTGACTTTAAATTACAATGGGTTTACACGGAGAAACTTTCGGGGGCTCATGTTTTTTTAAATATTCTATCAAAAGAATCGGCTTAACATAGCGGAAAAAAACCCTACTAACACAGAGCAAATGGAAATAGGAACGATGCAATGACTTCACGATTTTCATTCCTTACGGGGCATTTTCAGGAATAATTCAACAAAAACAGTGGAAAATACTGTTCTAACAGAAGTGGCAGCCGCATCACGTGACTGAAGACAAAGCGATCCTTGTTAAAGAAGGAGTCAAATGACAGTGTAAATTAATTATCAAATTTTAAAATCACAAGATAATCGTTTTCATTCAATATTTAAAAAATCAGTTTAATATCATATTAATTAATAAGGACTATTTTGGTGAATATTTCCAAGTTTTGTGAATAGTTGGCAACTTGACTTCAGTCTACGTGAATAAAATACCTTAAGTATACAACATTTCAAATTAATCTATGGTGGTGGCCGAGCTAGCAACATACCGGTAAGAAATTCCCCCAACAGTTTGAAATTTTCAGATTAATCTTATTTAACAGTCAGTCACAGCGAACACAGTACTGCGATACTCTGAAACCAATCAAACTCTCTTCAAAACGCATCATCCCTTTTTTTTTCTCGATAAACACGCCAATATTTCAACAACTATTTCACTTCCCAACGACACGAGCACACGCGCCTCAGTATATTTCCTTCTAACTCTCACATATTCCCGTCCCGGATACGCGCCAAAACCCACAGACCCGCTTCAACGGTTAGATAATACTCCTCGCCACTTGGCTACGATGGGACAACGTGATGCTCTTTCGATGGCGTTCGGCCGCGGCGCGACTGGCAGACGACCCGCCAGGTAGCGCAGCGATCGTGCAGATATCGCTAATAGATCTATTTATTTATCTTTATCTCTCTTCTTCCACGCCTCTTCGTCTTTCGCTCGCTTCGGCACAGTGGTGGATCCAGGGGCGATCCTCCTCCCCACAAATTTGACTTGACTTTGTAAAATTCATAAAGGAGCGCGTTCAATTCACAAAATATTTTTTCGTTTGATTTACGACATCTAGAACTCTGTTCCTAGTTAACATCTCCGGGATATACATTATTGGTCACTTCTTATCCTTTTCATTGCATTTCGTCCCGTATAGTAAAGTGTTATTATGTGCAGCGCAATGTTATTGTACACAGAATGACTCTTCAAAAGAAACAAGACTGAAAACAAAATGAATACTTCCGCTCCCATAAATGTATTTTATTTTCAATATTAATAAAACGGGCGATTCCTCCGAAGACGAAAATATCGGGGAGAGGGAGAAGTTGAAGATTCGCTCCCCGCGAGATCTCTCGCTGGATTCTCTTCCCGTCGCCAGGTAGCTCAGCGATCGTGCCGATATCGCTAATAGAACGTTTTTCTTCTCTCTTTCCTTTGCTTCCCTCTTCGTCTTTCCTTCGCTTCGCCACCGGAAATTGGGCGAAGTGCGGTTTCGTGTCATCGCGGCTAAATTAAGAGACATGGGCGCCAACGCACCGGACGTTACGGATAGTCCCTCTCAAACGAAAGGAAGTAAAAGGGAAAAAAGAGAAAGAAGTGGGTGACAGAGAACGGAAGAAGAGGCGCCCACTCGCTGCGTAAATCTCTCCCCAAATGGGAGGGGAAGAGGGCGGTGCCCGTTTTCGAGTGATGGAATGGATGGGAGGACGCACAGAGCGACGGACAAGCGCGGAGATGAGTGGATGGATATACACGCGGTTCTTGTTAAGGGAATGGATGATATCGATCTACTCAACCATTAGAGTCAGTTCATCCACTCTGGAAAATCTGGAGCTGCTTCCCACTTCTCTTTTCTCAGCAAGAATCTCTTACACGTATAAGCTATGTATAAAAATATATTCTGTAGGCACATCAGTAAATGAACACCAGTTAACAACTCATAGAACGAGAAAGAAATCCTTTAAAACAATAGAAAATAAATATTCTTTTGGCATACTCCTTACCCAACCTTCTCTCAAAAACACTGGACCATAGATACTATTTTAACGTTTTTTATGTGGAGCTAATCACATGAATAGAATAATCACATGAAAAGAATAATCACAGTGTAACAAAATATACTGCTCGTCCGTAAAGGTCGCAAGTCTTGCAATATTTATTTAATTTCGGGAATTTTGATTAATTTTCTTCTCTGAAACGAATTTTGTTATTAGTGGATACCGAATTCCACCATCGAACTGTAACTCGAAACCCTCCAGTTATCTTTTTGTGTACATTATGTAAATTTAAAATCTATCCCATAATCAATAAATATAATAAATTTCCAAATAAAGCAAAAAAAAAAAAAATACATTCGCATCTATTCTATGTGATACTTTTTTTAGGAGCAACCTCAGCACTAATAGTGCTGTTTAGGTCAGATTGCTTTTTTCAGTGAAATCGGAATGGAGAGTACGTAGATGGAAACATTATCGAGATGTTGACACGCTAGAAGAGCGTTTGAAATAGAGAAAACAGGTCACAGAATCAGAAGGCTTAATATCAAGGTTCATTAATCAACATCTCGATAAGCGAAAATTAAGTTAACGAAATAAAAATTAATGACACTAAGTTCCATTTTTATTAGTAATGAAGGCAGACATACCTAACGTAACATAACATAAAATACGCTACAACCTTAATTGAAATGAATAGGTTAGCTAGATGAATTTTCTTTTGTAATGATACTCACGTTCCATTATTATTACCAATGAAGAATTCGAGCCAATTCATGACTGCGCCAAATACAGATAACAAGCGCAACGAAAATTATTCTACACGCCGTTGATTCATATTTCATGGTCATAAAAGAAAAAAAAAACAAATTTAATTACGATGCAACTCATGTAAAAATTACTTCATCAATTCAAGGCAAACACTTTTTTCCGAATTATATCTCTCGTGGATACAAATCCAGATTATCCTCAGTTTCGTGTGAAATAACTGAATGTTCAAACTATAGATGGCAACACTATAGTCTATTTGTACAAGTGACATCACCAGCGCCTCAAGCGGCTCCCGAATGAAACTTATAACCTCTTCACATCCGCAAGCGCGAATACAAGGTAATTGTGCTTTGATTCCCACCAATTATTGCCTTCCTCTATGTCACATTTAAGAAAAGATGAAGATTAATTATGGTAACACCAGGTTGATAAGGATATCTGAATTACTAGCGGTACCAAAGGGAAAAATACTTTTTTGGTAGTTAATAATTCTTTTTATCAAAATGATTTGTATCACATCTGTTCTCAAATTCGCACCAGCTTCTACATTATTTTCTGGTAATATTATCCACGGCAAATCTTTGCAGCTTTCGAATGCCGAATTTGATTAAGAAAATGCTCTCTCGTATGAATCATAGAAATTAAAAAGGAACTATCGAGACCTACAATTATTTTAATATTAATTCGTTCGAACTTCAAAATTAACTCCAATGAAGATTATTTGTGATATGACGGAAGCGTCAAGATCTTCCAACAGATACAACACGAAGAATAATGTTTTAAATTATGCGCAGCCACTTTTATTCTATGCAAAAGCACAAGTCAAAATTTAAAAAAAAAAAAACTTAAATCAAAATCAGTACGAAACTAATACGACACTGATCGTCCGGGACAGTGAATATTTTTTCATAATCCACCTCAAACACTAGCAAAAGTATTATAGGTTACACAGAAAAGCAAAGTTGGATCACTCGAAACGAATATACGACGAAGAGTAGAAAATACGACAAAGAATAGAAAACAAAAGAATTCTACTACAATAAACGCTTATTATATAACCTAATTAAATTAATTTAAGACTTTCGACCTTTTATGGGTGAATAATACTTATTTTGTGATCAGAACTCACAACTTTTCGACTTGTAACATGTTTGTGTAAATTCTGTTTTTTGAAATCAAATTTCGTGCCTATATTTACGGTTTAAGCCATATTCAATTGTTCTGTTCTGTTTCTTGTTGGTATTTGTTACTAATTTAATCTCCTGACGACAACTTATAAGACGAAACGTTGTGAGTGCCAATCACAAATTAAATATTATTCATCTGTCTTTCATTATTTATGTAATTAAACAAGTGAATGGTTCGAACGTAAAGAGAAGAGTACCTTGAAGCGTTTCGACTCCCATGAAGCGATGACCCGCGCCTCGCAACGTGTGACTTGGCACCTGTGACGAAACTGCATGGGAACCTGCCGCGCTTAACCAGTCTGCTTCTTATCACAAGGTAAAGCAGCAGGTAAATATTTGGTCGCGTGATACACCCTTCATCCGGGGTCCTTCTGAGAAACCAGCATTTACCGAGAAACGTTGCCACTCTACAGACGCGTATCTTAACAGCACTGGCATTCGGATCAGCTACGTCATTTCTCATCAATCAAGTAGAAAACACGGAAATCTACACCAATAGTTGTGAATTCAAGTCTTAACATCGAAAAAAAAAAAAAAAAAAAAAAAACCTCACGAACATACAGTCAAGCTTNCAAAGGGGTAGCCCTTCTAGGAATAGCGCCATATTGCCTTTCGAACTTATAACCTCAATGTGTGTGTCCTGAGTGTGACGGCAAATTAATGATCTGATATACCCCTTGTTTTTAATTTCTTGAGAAGGGCTACTCACTTGATGAGCCGAAACGTCGGAAACTTTTTAAAATATACTTGACTGGTATGTTCCTGAGAATGATTTGGATACTCTATCAACCAGTGGTACCCGTTCTTTAAATCGAAAAAAAAAACTACTTGAGTTGTTATGAAATTTTAAGGGACTCTTCTTAATCATTGTTGGAAGTGAAACCCGAAGTATGGTTAGTACTAGTTAGTTTCTTCTATCATAGTAATACTGATATATTTAAATCAACTTATGATAGATAAGTATTTTTAATTACACATTGTTTTATCTACAAAATGCCATACACCCGTGTTGACTTGTTCACATTTTTATGACTTGAAAAAAGAATCTAGAGACAAAATGTTAGAATTATTAATAAGTGACCAAAGTCAATTAAAAACTTCATAGGCAAAAAACTGAAATCTTTCTTCGTGTAGCGCAGATGTGGTCACTAAAGTTCACGGGTGATTATAAAGCTTATTAAGAAGTTTGCAACAGAAGTTGTAGAAAGAGGTGTCAATGCGTAAGAGCGTGACAATCAAGTTTACACTGATTTATCGATGCACCCAACTTCGGCAGAAAGCATCTGTAGGTGTAGAGGCTCCGGCAGAAAAGTAGGCGTAATGGATTTAAGAGCAGCGAAACACGAGAAACCCCAAAGCGTGAAATAAATAGAACAATTCATTTTCAGTTCCTTTTCAGACATTCGACACTTCCCTTAACGAAGGAAAAAGAGAACAATTGTTCATCGGATTAAATGACTCCGTGCGTAACTTCAGTACTCCCATACTCCAAAACCCTACATCAACGGCATTGGCGTATTTGGATGAATTTGCATCCACGTTCAAATATTCGAAAGAACATGTCTTAACTTGTTTTAGCGGCACGTATTGAGTTTTAGGGCGCTGATAGTAAACAGTTTTCATTGGTCCAAATTAACGAACTTTTAAAGTAACTAAATTAAAAACTTTTACAATATTTTTCTAGACATATGACAAACTCAGAATGTTTCGTCAACGGTACAACAGTTATTTGTCTACAATACTATTTCCAATATAATATTTTAAATTATGTACGTAAAATCTTTAACTTGATTTGTTTAGTTCGCCCAATACAATACACTGCAACATGTTTTTCACGGTTGTAAAGTGTCGCCTCCTCAACTATCGAGTCCAGGGCACCTGTCACGTCCTTCCATTAACCCAGTTCAGTCTCTGATCAAAGAGGTAATGTCAATACGTAATGAAAGCTGGAAGCTATTTATCTACCTCGAGCATCTCTACCTTCACCTACATATCTTTGGTTCAAAGCCCAGCGGGTGTCCAAACAAACCGAAATACTCGCTCGTTCTTCTAAATATCGCTCAACCTCAAAACGCGTCGAGATGGAAATGAAACAAACAGTATGTCAGAAGTGTAGCATTGAGAAACTCTATATAGCCGCTTTGTGCACCTCCCAAGTGCGACTGAAAGCGACACAAAGCGAAGGGGCATCGTGTACGTAGGCAAACGCTGATGTGTGTTCAAGAGTCAAGTGCAGCTCTTCCCCCCTCTCGCCCGTGAGTCACACGCCGTACGCTCGTTATTTTTATCAGCACCGTTTTAGACGTACTCCAGATGCGAAAGTGATGATCCACGGTAGTACGCTCTCGAATTGAGACTTGCAATAGAACTCTAAACAGGGGCGGATTCACGATTCGATTTCAACACTAATAAAACACTTCAATAATTACTTTATATTATAAATAAAGCACCATTACTCCAATTAGAAACTATTTATTATCTTTTATTTACGACTTACATCATTTCGATTATCATTTTATTGTAAATTTTATCGAGGTAATTTTCTACCAGATAAGTGGATCTGAGTTTCGCCGGAGAGTCACTGTACTAGAAACAGTGAAAATAGTAAAATTAGTCATATGTTTCACCTAGGAAGTCGCCTTTTTGCTTTCATTGGGTGTATTGATTTTTGAAGTAAAAAACCTTCCTTTTCTATTTGTATCTCGTTTTTTTGGGAGGGGTACGTGCCTCGCGTGCAACTCCTTGGATCCACCACTGACTAATTTCTCACATTCCCAAAATCAGGTGTATCTAAGCGGCGTATTATTAGTAATACTATTAGAAATACTATTACTAATAATATCGAATTTTCAATTATTTAAACGTTTAGTAGTTACGATTCGGGACAAAAATTTATAAGAGTACATAATTGGATGACTACATCCACTACACTTGAGTGGCAATACAGACACGGGATGGGAGATCGGGCGACCGCCCCCCTCCAGGATTTTGACTTTGTAAAATACGAAACTAAAAAAACTAAAAAACCAAGAATTTGTGTTTAAAAATCAATTGTGGAAACTGATGTAATTTATTTTCACTATCAATAAAACGGGTGATTCCTTGGAAGACGAAACTATCGGTAAGGAAAATTTTCAGTCAATGAAAATTACAGACTTGTAACCCCTACTAAAAGGTGACATACTGAACTAGTAAGAAAACCCAAAGAGAATTAAGAAAAGCATGAAAACCACCCGTGAATGACGTCATAGGTCGTGCGAAGGCAGAACACGAGTTCATCCCCCGAGTCTCCTCCACACGCACCGTCACCGCGCACTTACACCCTCGACGCTAAGGCACTGGCTGCATCGCCAATTAAGCAGTGTTTGCTGTGTGAAGTAAGTTGCTCGGTTGGATAATATCCACTCTGAACAAGTATATAAAGCGAGGCTGCTAGCGTACAAGGGAATCAACTATTCTGGAGATACTCCATCTAGCCCCAAAAACGCCATTAAATTCAAAATTCTCAAGATTTACAAAAATTACAAAAATTCCATTACGATTTGATACAGTTTGAATATCTATAATATGATATAAAATTAACATAATACCAACAAATTTGTATTATCTAAAATAAAATTACTACACAAGTACGTAATATTATAAACTATAGATTATTCATAAATATTATTTGTAAATCGTAACTATTAAAATAACTAAATTGGAGATTTATTATTTCAATCGACGCCGCCCCTAGGCAAGAACCTAGTAAGTCTGCATATAAAATCCGTGTACACCCGAAGGAAAACCGGAGAAAAACCGGAGAAAAACCACAGACAGGATGGGGCTACAGTATTAAAGTACACTACCGTGGCGAAATGAACCAATTTTTAAAATATAGCAACAAATTGAATATTAGCCATGTACTATGAATAAAACGACGAAAAAACCTACAAAAACAGACAGGCATATCAGAGATTTTAGTTTATTCATTTTAGACAAAGGACACAACAAAATAGAATAATTCATTATGTAGGTATTTTTTCTTTCAAGGTTACTGGGATGAAAGCTAAGCGATACAAGAAAAAAAACAGTAACAATTTCCTAAGACAAGAAGTGTAAATTAGTAAGAAAAGGAGATAGATCGACATAGTCTCACCCTTGTGACGAAACTTCTTCAAAAACTTCTTCATTCCCATTCCGTTGTCCTCAGTGGCGGAAACTGATCGCAGAGTTCTTTTTTTTCTTTTCTCGAAAGGGCGGTTCGTCTTTCGAAACGCGGATATTCGGATATCGCCTTCGCGTGTCGGATACGAATGGCGGAATCAACGGGAAAGCGTCCTCGCTGTGAAGAGGGTATCTCAGAATCTCCTAGAGAGCGCCTCGGTGAAGCGGCTGAAGACTATTCACATTCGCGCGGCGTCTACCGCTTTCGTATCACACGGGATCTCCGCGACGCAGCGCAGCGCACAAGAGACGGAGGAGCGTCGCTTCTATCACGGCGGCAGACGAACTCGGAGATGTCACACTCGCATACGAGAGGAGCCTCTCTCTGCCCACCTGGGACGCGTGCCAGCGATGACGAGGTGGCAGCGGCGGCGGTGGGGGTGAGGGTGGGATCAACGGTGTGTCACGGGGTGGGTTGCGGGGGAAACTAGAAATACTCCCACTACTGCAAGTAGAATTAAAGAGAACAAAACACACACTTCGTAAATTTCAGGCAAATTGTTACTAATACACAGTGGCGGATAGATCTAGACCGTAATCAAGGGAGGATGGGGCTAACCGGGGACAGTGTTTGATAATTATGGTTTCACAACACAAATTTTACAATAACCTTTAATTAAAATGCACCAATTAAATAATTAATAACAAAAACTATTTATTGAAATTTTAAACATGGTATTATTAGTTTTATTAACACGGTATTATTAATTTTATTAATCTGTTATTAACAACAATTCTAACTAATAACAATTATTAATCTGGTAACACTTTTACAATTTATGCCATTTATGAACTTCAATTTTGTGTCGTAAGAGTTCAGGTCGAATGGGGGGGGGAGGTGAACTATAGCCCCATTGATACACCCTCAGTGCTATCCAACTTTATCGATTTCTACAAACCTTTCGATCGATCAGGACGGCACGAGATAAAGTTTGGCAAAATATTACTCTACGAATAAAACTATTAGTTTATTTGTTACGCGATATTTTAATTCTCATCAACAAGTTGAAAAAATGAAATAGTACGTTTCTATGTCACTTGAAAGTATTTTTAATACGTAGCATTACAATGAAATTTTTTCGTACTGTAACTTATGACGGAGTAATTCCGACCACAATTTTCTATTTTCTCTCGCATAGTTATGCCTCAAAACGATGTGATGAAAACTCTGATGTAAAATGTTCTATTACTCCAGGGCAGTTCAAAACGTTTCGCGCCAGTTGGACAGCGCTGCACTTTACCAAAATAACGGCACTACGTTGCAACAAGGTCCTGGTCCAATTAAATTTTTGAAGTTGTCAAATTGATGCACCTGATTGGTGGCGACGTAGCTCTGTCATTATGGTATCGTGCGTAAATAAAGAATTTGTCTTAAGTGATGTATGAGTTCTATTTAATAAATCATTTCGGGCAATATAATCTTCGAATAATTATATCAGAAATTGGTATAAATAAACAAAATAGCATGTATTTATTTTGATATGAACGAAAAAAAAATCCATTAAAGTTAATTTACAAGATAATTGTAATTATTATTCACGGAATAATTACATACTAACGGAAATTTTTTTTAAAAATACTGATTTTCAAATATGAATATGACTCAAGTTTAGAACAATCGAAGGAAATTTTCCCTAGTATTCTTACATTATATTACCTCACATTATTAGGTCATCAGATTCTTCAAAAATATATTTAACCATTCCCGCGAGGTGATATATGAAACACGAAATAATTGCGCTCGGCAGCCATACTTGATCATGCTCTTGCGTATTTCCAAAGAAAAAAATAGTGTTTCTAAATATTGATAATGCTATACTATTAGTTGATAGATGCAAGTTCAATAATGATTTTCTGCATTGTAGTTCATAATTTCGTGATAACTGCAAAACCAATTATACTGCTCAATGAGTTAGCTAATTGACGTGAAGCGCTTACGCTTACCACCGTAAAGAATTTACACTGATAACTGGAGAAAGTAGTCGGGGTGCAGCGAAGAATAACTGCGCAATTCCTACGCGAATGGCACAAACGGAGGACGAGAGCAACTGAACTGAGACAACTGCACACACTTACACTCGACGACACATACAAGGACAAATGTCGACAGTGTTTGTAATGGAAATGTTAAGAGTAATCTTAATGTACATTATAAATTTGTAACTAATTTAAATCTTTATCCATTAACGATTTATTATAACTTGTAGCTTTAATTTTTCAACCTGCTCTTAATACGTTTCTTGAAGCAATTTTATTATTCTATAGTATGAGACGGGAATAATGTACAAAAATTCCATCAAACTGCATTAAAATTATAAAACAATGATTACTTCTCCCAAACCAAATTACAAAACTGTACCTCAGATTTGTTAAATAATTGGTAATTGCTGTTTCCCTCCCCCCAAAAAAATAGTTACAACAAAATTTGCTACTACATTATATATCTTTACTCTCAATAATAATTACTTTGAAGATTTCATTAACATTTCCGTTTCATACTAATTGAAATTAACACTTCTCGTACATGAACAGTTCCTGCTCCATCAATTTAATATTCATTGTACCAGTCAAATTTAATATTTGGTTGGTACACTACTCGATAATTCTAATTATATTATTTCCACGATATAAAATTGTAATATCCATTCATATAACACCCTTTGAATCAACTCCATCACCTCATCGATTTATTAAGTTTTATTAGAATGACGTGATTTAAAATCATACACAGCTTTATTATAACACCACTATCAATTCAAAATGTATACTCACTAATTTGTACATGAATTATTTACACACTTCCCATTCAATATACACAGTAAAATGGCTTAATGGTGAATCGTGTTGCTTACCGTTTTACGAAGAACCGTGACCTCTCAACCAACGAAATCCACCAACAAGCGGCACGCAGAGGAGTCTGGTGACGAACGAAGCTTTCGAGAACCATGTCGTCCATCTCTTACAACGTTCACAGCTACTCTTTTCTATTATAAACTCGAATCCACACGAATTTCTCTAGTTAGATAACGTAGTTACAAAACTAGTTATTCAATACGAAACAGATTGCAAAACTCGCGATTTCAAAACCACGTGAATTTAATCACCACACAACTTCCTTCACTCATCGATTCAATAATACGCATCTTAAATATAATATTCGGGCAATTATTTAAACCATATTAATCTTCGTGCAATTTCCGGAAACTTTCAATCGCGGATCATCACGTTAATTTCCTACGAAATCTGGAACCACAAATCACGTCTTTCTACAACGGAAACCAAACTCTTAATGTTAGCGAATTCTTCACCCCCTCTACGGATTTACTTGTGCAGCTCCGAAGCGTAACAATTTTCCCTCACTCTGATTGGTTCTCAAGGAATTGATTCAAGTAGCCTTATCTCTTTGCTGACCGCGTCGAGCACGTGATGCGAGAAAGCATGCTTCATAATGGCGAGAATTAAACACACGAAATTCTTTGAATATGTAATGATTTTTCTCGAGTTCATTGTTCCACTTACAGACACGATTTCGGATGGTTATATGTATCAAATTTTACCGTTTTTCTTCTACTTCCTTTTGATAATATTACCCAATCAAAATAATTTAATTTAAACATTATTTTTGAATTCGCTTCGTATTATTGAATTTTTGGTAATAGTATTGACGATTACGCCATGTCCATAATACGTATTACAAATAATACGCGAGGAGAATAGACTACAGTACAAACCGTATTTTTACATCAAAATTATATTTAAGCATTACTTTAAAAAAATAAAAGTACAAGCATTCAATGGAAATATTCTGAGAACAGATAATAACAACATATAATATGTATCTCTAATTCGTAAAAACAATCTGGTTTGCAGAAACAATTTTACGCAAAATTTGAGTTACATGTACAACATTTGAAATATGTTGGAACACTTGATTTCATCACTAGACAAAATTTAGTGCTCTTATACTGTTGATTGCTCTTTACGTGGCAACGTACAGTAGGGCAGGGTGGGGGTAAAAACACCGAAATACGTGAATTAGCCTCCACTTTCCCCGCTTTGTCTTTCCCTGTAATGTTCTCACTGTTGATAATTGGATATCACTTCAGTATTCACATTCGGGACAGAGAAGTATATCTTCTCGTGTTTTGATGCAGCAATTTATTAATAATAATAATAAATTTATTGTCAAAAAACAGTACAAACTGCGTATGACCACGTGGAGGGAAAAAAAACTAATTTACTCTCCGGAAGCAAGCAAATTGTCTCAGCACCCTCTCTAGTAATACGATCACACACTTCTTAATACGCTGATGTAGCTTTACAATAATGGGAAAAACATGTCATTGCGAAATGGGCTGGTTCATACGGTTTCAGCGAAATGGGGCAAAAGTCCGCGCGCGAACCTTTGCCCCACGATACACGCTGTTCCTCCTCTACGCTACATTTTCCCTCCAGCTTTCTTCTATAGTTTTAAATACTTCGTAAACGATAATTATTGTCTATTTATAAAATATTGAACGTTTAGATAAAGGCACCTTCAAGTATCTACCCAGTTTTCATATTTTCCACTATTTAAATGAATTAATTCCTTATTGAACTTCTATAAACAATGAAATCAACAAGCTAATCCATATAAAAAATCACATGTTTTTGTGAAAATTATAAGTGCAGAAGGAATATCGGTTTTTGATACGAAACCACCTCCTCAGTACTTTTTTTCTTCGCTCTTTGTATCGTCTTAGAAGAGAAGGTCCTTCTAAGAAAACACCAACAGTTAAGAAAAAAAAAAGCATCAAGGTGACCGTGTTCTATCAAGAAGCGACAAAGAAGTAAGTGTTCGAACTGTCTCTACTCCTAATTATCCACTTATACATCAATAAATCTCTGGTGGTTTCGAGTGGTGGACCTAGAAGTGGCATACTGCATCCAGTACACTACCATGACGATTTTATGCGGATACATTTTATACGCTCATGCTTCAATTTTAGAAAATTAAAGTACATACAAAAAAAAGACACTACTCGGACTATTAATGAAACTTTATAAACCTTCGAATCAAATAAACAAGTAAAGATTTATTTAACGGATGAATACTAATTGACGTTAATTGTAGTACAGTATATAGACTTTCGTCATTCGTGATCTAGAAATGAATTTCATTTACAGCACACCTGCCCGTAGCCAAAACATTACTTTGGTAGGGACTCAGACTGCCTGATTGCACAGCACAGTGAAACTTCAATTACACTCACTTTCCCTACTAATATGCCTATATGAAGTGGTCGAGTTTTGCAAAGGGTTTTATAGGAAGAAAAAATATATATCACACTTGAAAACTTGATAATTTGATAACCAGGTGAAAACGAGCCGGAAATCGAACCTGGGACTTCTGATTGATCGCAGAGGGTGTTGACCACAACACCATCCGTTAGCTTTCCACAACTGTACACCATTTCCACTCAGATCTAGTTACGGAAGACCTGAGACACATCCTCATGTAGATATAAAAGATATATGCAAACATCATGTTTAATTATATAAAAATTGCTGATTAACAGTTCTCATAATATTTTTATGTCGAAGAAGAACAAAAAGATTAATTTTAAAAATTAGTCCCAATATTCAACATAAGTCGAGGCGAGTCACGGCGCCCGTGACCGCCAGGGGTTGGGACGCGGCGCACACTTCGCGAACAGCTGTTGTAGGCTGAAGCACAGCGCTTGATCACTCACCGTCGTCGGTGTCGCCATCTAGCGGAGACTCGAGTAAGCTGATGTTCTCGTAGCTGTCCCAGCGCGTGACGGGGTCGTCGGAGGTGTCGACGGGGACTGCGGGCGTGGGGGCGGGCGACGGTTGGCGCACCTCTGGCGTAGCGGAGAAGTGCAGTTCCACGGCACCGTCCAACGGGAAGCGAAGGTCTACGACAAACATCACATGGCTATAGAGTGGACAAAACCAGTGTTCGAATTAAAACGAAACTTTTGAGGTTTTGAAGTTTGGCTCTTTTGCCTACGGGCGGCGTCTACTGAAATTACAAATCTTGAATTTAGTGTTATTTAATAGTTACGATAAACAATACTTTCCGAATAATATATAGTTTGATAATATTACGTACTACTGAAATAACTTTTTGTGTTCTATTAAATACAAATTTGTTGGTATTATGTTAATATTATAACACATACCGAACTATTTTTATTCTTAAGAATTTGCTAAAATTTTCAATCCGCCTCTGCCTTAGGACCCATCATCAAGATTCATCGGATGGTCCCTTGCTTGCTTCCGGAGAGTAAATTATTTTATTGTCCTCCACGTGGTCACACGCAGTTTGTACTGCTTTTTTGACAGTAATTTTTTTATTATTGTTTTAATTACTATCATATTTCAATACAGTACTTTATGAAATTACCAAGAAAATATTATTATATTCTATGGGGTGGAGGCATATATTTACACTTGTGTAATTTTGAACTTAATTCTGATACACTATATACTTATATTTATTTTGACCTATTGTAAACTTGTCTTATTTATTTTTACTGTCATAAGATTTCTAGAGTGCATAATATTAATGATGTTCATATATGATACATTACAATAACACTAAACTCACGGGGTTTAAACAGAGTTTTAAAACCTTGCTCCAAATTCCTTTCATCACGAAAGAATTAACTGAAAAGGACGTGAGTAGTGATTGCAATCCCGAGGGATCGATGTGCCGCATTGATCGATCCCGCGTGGATCCTGCGGGATCCCGCACTCTTAATATAATTTTATAGAATCATATTAAAACAGCACGTTCTTGTTCAAAAAATGAACTTTTATTAGACATGTCATATATTTAACAATCAAAATTTGTTTTGTAACAAATAACAGTATAAAGTTAGATACTTATTAGGAATAATTAAAGTATTTTTCATTACAAAATAATTAGTCGAATAATCAGGTAAGTTTCCTGCTAATCTAAAATACTTAGTTAAGGTATTTTGACTAATTTTTAAATGCTTCCTTTGGTATAAAAAGTACTCTTGCTTACTCTTATTCTAACCGTCCTTCTTATTGTCTTGTACCTAACAGTCTTGTGAAATTGTTTAATGTTATGCTTATTCAGTCTTATAATGACTAATAATAAAATCATAATTGTTAATCCCTTTACTTAGGCGCTATGACTAAGACTAACCTATGGTGCTAACTTTTGAAAATGTGCTCTTAAGAAACATTTGGCGCCATTTTTCAAACTCACGGGATCCGCGGATCCGCGTTTGGAGGCGCGGGATCCCGCAAGCGAATAAGTGGAGTGGGATCCCGCAAGATTGCGAGATTGCAATCCCTAGACGTGAGACACCATCAGCGCCTGGCAGATACGCAACTTCTCCAACTCTGAAGCTTGTCAAGTTGCCTATTTCACCCCTGGGATCTCGAAGCTTCGCAGCATGAGAAAAATGAAAGACATTGAGCGTTGTAATAACTCTTTTGTTTATTAATTAAATTGTATTCAATTGTCGCAAATAACTCAATTTCCTGTGAAATAAAATTGTTTTAGTCCCATTACTATCTTTACACAACAATCACTGTTTCTAAACCTATGCGTTTTCCACATTCACGATTAATAAACTATTGGAAAATTAAAAGAAAAATATGAATTTAGAACGGAGTTCTAAACAGTAAACGTTCTCCCATCAGCAGCCGGAAGCAAAAGAATAATAATGATGGTCGGAGGAGGCATTGAAGGAGGGTTTATAAGGGACTTTGTTTTGGAAATATTTAAATTACTAAGATAAAAAGAATTCAATTAGCTTAGTGTAGATTCTCGGCTAGCATTTTGTCGACTGTCGTTCTTCATTTTCCTGACGTTCAAATGACCATGCACGTTATTTATTGTTGCCAGGATTATTTCTATGTTTAGTTTATCATGCGTGGTTTGATTTACAATTGTTTTACCAATTGAATAGGCAAACATTTTCAACGGATATCAATGGAAATTCAAATAGAAGATTCACGTGCAAATCTCAAAACCTGGCGCGAGACAAGGTGCGGAAACTCGGGTAGTACTCATATAAAGAAGAAAAAAAAGCATTCTCTCTAAACACATCGTTCACGACAACTCAAATTCGTAATTTACTAACGTAATTGATGGAAGAATTATTAAACTGAACATTTAACATGCGGTCCTTTCAGATAAAAAAAAGATGTTGATTCAAGGTAACGCGAAATTCTTTGGAATCGTCTTCTTTACTATTTAAAAAATGTTATTCTACGAGAAATATGAGATCACTAGTTGTTGGATAAACATTCAGCAAAACAAACATCAGCTGTCAAGGGAATTGGAAATGTGCGGTTTGTTTATTTTGGCCGAAGATTGCATTCATTCTCCATTAACATATGTCACGAGAATTTTAAGTCACCATTAGCTAATCACTCATAATAACTTTTCTATTCTGTGTACTTTTGTATCATTCTAAAATGTAAGTCGATCCGATATTTTTAATGTGTTGATTGTTTTTAGGCAATTATGTAAATCAATATTTACGTTCGTGTTTCACATTTCCGTCTCTTGCAAAATAACATTCATTAAGCAGTAATTTTACACGCGCAAATTTGGCAACACAATTCTCCCCTGCAATTGGCGGTTCGCAGAATTGCGTTTCAATTATACGTGTTACACACCCACAGAATTATGGAGTGTTCCCGCATTTCAAATTACTATTGTCGTCGATATATACACGTTTTCGTGTACTTTACGTGGTAAGGAAAACCTTATAATCTATTAACGTATTTTATTCTCTGTACAAATCTTGAACAAAAACTATATTAAAGTTAACAGATGTTTGTTCGTTATGAGTAAATTGGAACTGCTATGTCTAATCGTCGGAAAAATGTGCCACATTTCTGATTGTCACATAAAAATATAAAATACATAAATAAGCGCACAAAATTCGTTAAAAACTTAGAAAGCAATGGGCTATTTTTGTTCTCCGTGACCTCATTAATCATCCGAAAATGTCGAAAAGAAAACCGGAAGAAGTCACGGGTTGGTTACGTGGCAACGGAGATAATGTACACAACCATGCCACGGATAAAAATATACTATAAGGAACAAAAAAATGATTAAATCATAAAGCAATTATAAAATTTAATTAAAATTTAATTAAAATTTTTTAATTAAACGGAGAGATCAATTATTCAAGGAATTTTAACAGTTGGTGAATTCGTATTATACTAAATATTGACTGGAGTATTAAAATATTTAATAGAATTTAATAATTAATTTTTAATCCTCTGCCGTGATAACATTGGAATACGTCAAAACATTTTCGTCCGTAACTTATGTCCAGCAATTGTATACTAGTATTTATATTTTCGCTATATTCATTTTCATTATGTAGGTGACAATTACAAGGGTAGTTTCCACCGTGGTATGAGTAATAAAGAGGATGGCGCATTGCAACAGGATATGCTTCTATAATGGAAAGGAATTTATCGGTATTAGTATTAGGAGTTAATATTCGCTTTAATTATTCCATTAGACCCTTTCATATTCAGGTTAACTTTTAGGAGAATGTGAATTTATTAACTATAATTTCCTTATACAGTGTAATACGCAATATACGAAATGGTTTTAGAATTAATTGATTTTTTTAAAAAAACTTATTAAACGTATGCGTCTTATTGTTAACTATTATTTCTTTAATTATTTATTTGTGCATTCCCTTGGTAAGGTACATTATAGCTCATACCCAATAGTCTTTTTTTTTTTTTTTTTTTTTTTTTTTTTTTTTTTTTTTTTNGTTTTCAATGGCTTTCCTACCTTCATTTTTTTTAACTAATTGATTCCAAACGTATGCTAGAGTGCGAAATGAGTAAAATTTTATAAGACAGTCAACAAAGAAAGTTGAACATTAGCTTATGAAACAAATCGTACATTTGTCAATTGTCTTACCGTCAACTGTTTAATGAAGCTATTCACATTATATAACACCGGTGCTACAATACACGCAAATCGCTCTTAAATCGAAGTCAACTATAAGTGGGGATAGAGGAATATGTGATTATGTTTTAACATGACAAGAAATCGGAATCCCCTCATAAATAGATCTAAGTGATTTCAAACGGGGGCTCTCTATTGCTAATACAAAGGCAATTTCATTTCCCGGAGTCATGGTCCATTGCCTCTCGTTATTGATCCAGTAGACGAAGACTGCACCGAACCATGACCAAAGCAGTTGCCAAAATAGCATATCAGGTGTCCGAGCACAATATAAAATCAAACAAAACTCCAGTGAAAACGCTGAAAGGTTATCAAAGCTACTTTGTTTTATATTGTGCAAATATTAGAATTTACTATATAAACAGCGACATTATTCCCTTCTGCAATCATAATTAAATTGAAATTATTCTTCCGACCATTTTTGTAGATAATTTTTTATTATATGTCACAACGTTTCAGCAGTTGAATACTGTCATCGTAAGAACGAGCTTAAGCGTATAAACAAATGTGTTTGATTTATCTTGGTAACAAAAACAAAACATTTTAATCACATATACAAATAAAACAATTCCATAGTAAAAATATGTAATTTGAAATAAAAAATCAAAGCAGAAAATCATATTAAACTATAAAGGTTTGATAAATTATCTAAAGTGTCCGCATGTATTTCGTATGCGCGATGTGTAACATTTCTGAAATTATACGTTTGTAGTAAAATTGAAACATTATCCCAATCTATTCAACGATCCAAATTTAAACGGTGTAAACATTCCGTACAAAAATGGTCGGAAGAATAATTTCAATTTACAGTACAAACTTAATAGACGTCTTGCGAGGTGCTTCCCGGCGTTGCAAAGAAAGTTGATGGAGGAGGGTTTATTTCAATCGTTTCAGAAGCATTCGAGGAATACCCTTTCGTAACATGAAGAATTTTTATTTCTTCATTTTCGAAAATTTCTCATGTACAGGTTCTGTCTTTAGAAGGACCTATATTTCTCATAAGAAAGTTAATTATTTTTTTCCTTGTTATAACGCATTTTTGTACCATATATTGTAAGTCTTATTAAGATAAATATAGTAAATTGATTGATTTTTCCTTCGCCTTTATCGCAGTTATTATTTTTTTTATTACATACTTCCAGTAAATACTTTGATTTTCTTTCCTAGAAAAAAAGAACCTAGGAATCTAGTTTAAAAGAATAATCCCGGTAACTCATAAAATGTTCTTATAACAAACCATCCACATACGAATCGCTGAACTAATACTATCTTATGTTTAAATATTACAAAATTATGATATACTCATTACATTTTCGACTAATCACGGAAATTTTCTAGAGCGCGTCATAAAATGATGGGAGACGAATGCATACTATATGTCTGTTTGGAGACTTAAATGTCTTATTTACATTTTATACTCTTATCTAATATTAATATGACCAGCTAATAAACCACTATATAAAGAAACCAGAAGTTTACTTGTGCAGCAGACTCGCGTTAATCCGACATATTTCCTACTATATTTTACAGAAAAAAGATACTCGTGAACGTAGTTTTTCCTTCTTGATAAAGACTAGAAGTTGCATGGCATATGGTTAGTTTTATTCATGTTTTTATACCCAATTGAAGACAAAACAAATTTCGTTTTATCAGTAAGAACTAAAAATTTCGCTGTTTCGTTTATTCGCCGTTCTGGCTTGGTTATTTATTGTTGTTTCGGTAATCCGATATATTCCTGGCCTCAAACCAGTCGGATTATCGCCAGTCTCCCATATTACAAACATCGTACCACGAAACGGACCTTTGCGGGCCACCACGTTTCGCCATTCATGACTCACCATTGCACGCGTTGTCGAGCTCCTGGCGCGTGAACGACAAGGTGTAATCGGCCACGGCGCACGTGTGGAACTGGCACGCGAACACCAGATGGCGCGGGCAGTGCGGCAGCGGCGAGGCGGCGACGGCGGAGCGCGATCGCGCACGCGGGTATCCGCCGCTGCCCGCGCTGCCGTCCAAGTCGTCGTCCGGAGGCGCGTATTCGCGATGGTAGCACTTGAGCAGCACGTCGCCGCGCAGTTGCAACCCGCGCCGCCCGCGCTCCGCAGCAACGTTGACGGTGAACTGGCGCGTGTCTCCAGACACGGCGTACACGCCCGACGTGTACACGGGGACGAGGCCTTCGTACACTTTGATGAAGGCGTGGCAGCCGCCTGACGCTTCGAACGACGGCGCGCCCAGCACAGTCACGTGGGTGAGGTACAGAGGAGCGGAGTTGATGCGGATGCTGCCGGAGAGAAGACCGGAGAAGTACTCCACGTACCTACACAAAAAGAAACAGAAGGGCAATGACAAAATCGTATTCACAATAGTCCCTTCTAAAATCGTACTCTATAATATGGCTAAGGTTTTTCTCCGAGTAGTGGCGGNATTATTAATCTCGACTTTTGACTGCACGATTCGCTTTGGAATAATAAATTGATAACAGTATGTTTTTTATTAATTTTTTGTATAGGTATTAAATCCGTCACTGCAGCCCTTGGGTCCTTGATCTCAATGGATGGCGTGGTCCCGTGCTTGTTTCTGCAGGGTAACGTTATTAACCCCTATGTGGTCACAAGCAGTTTCCAACTGATTGTTCGACGATAAAGTTTATTTATTAATATTGTAACATTTTAAACGATTTTTTAAGTAGACTATTTTTATACTGTAATATACTATTTTAATTGTTTTTATGTAAATACATTTTCATTCATTTTATGTAGTCGAAATATATTTTTTTTCTTTTTAACTGTGACTGAAATTAACTATCGAAACATTTTGCGTTGAAATAATAAAATCTACTAACGGCGTCATTTAAAATGTTACAATATCAGTATCTTTAGAAATTTGCTAATAACATTTTACAACCCTAAGCCCGAGTTGCCACGTTTCTCTCATAGAAAACACATCAACACTAAAAGCGGCTAAAAGAAGAAGGTATTTCCGCTTATGTGAAACATGGAAGAAACTTGATTTTTTAATATATTTCCGAAGTTTAAGAAAAGAAATAGTAAAAATTAAATTAGCATTTTTATAATACAGTAAAAAATTGTTTCTGTTCATTGCGATAACATTACATAACAAAAACAATATTCTCAAGCCAGCTTACACCTTAAAAAGAATTCCAAGATACATATAGTGAAAGAACGTATTTAAAACTTTATATAAACGTAGGGTTCCGCGGCCGGAGTCGGTAGGAACTTGTTTGTCCGGGACCAACAGCTTCTTAGTAGATACAACTACCAACGTTTCGGCCATCATGCTGTGGCCTCCTTCAGGGTAATCGTTCGTAGTTGGTAGAAGCGTTGGTAGTTTTTTTGTACTAATACGCGGTTTGTCCCGGACAAACAAGTTCATATATTTAAAAAAAAATTTAATTTTTTTCCTTTTAGGATAGTGTAGATAGAATACGAATGCCTTCCTTGAAGTCGTATCACAAGGAATGTTTCAAAATGCAAATAGCAAATCCAAAATCATTATTCAATTACTGATATTGTGTAACACATTAAACACTTCTACATAAACCTATACTCGTAAAATGTTTCTAAACGTGAATTTTTATGCTCAAGTTACTTCAGAACACAATAAAATCCATTTCCTGACTCACATAACAATATCTTTTGGCAAGAAGCATGCGCGAATAAAATTACATTGATAAAACATTCGCGTCTCCGGACAAGAGATGCATACGAAATGGCACATTTCAACTTCGCTTTAAAGGGAAAAACGATGTGAGTACAGAGTCTTCATGCGTAAGATTTTAAACTCAAATGAAACGAATAGATCCGAATATTTTTTTAAAGTCATGAACGTAGTTTAGAGAAACATTGCAAGGGAAGGAGGGAGAATTCGTGATATTAGAATATACTCCCGCGTATATTTCTTCCGTGTACCCTAAACGTGGAGAAGATATGTGANGATCGCACTACATCAACTGTGCACCATTTGTGGTAGCAATTCATTTAGGTCTGGGTGGAAATGGTGTACAGTTGTGGAAGGTGAACAGTTGATGTAGTGCGATCCAAGCACGAGTCCCGTGTTCGTTTCCCGGCTCGCCGCCATTTTCACCTGAGCGACAGTTGTCAGAATACACTCCGTTTGGAATCCGATCAGTACTTATATAAAAGTAGTAGAAGACGGCGTTGTCACAACCGAATGATTTAGTTCCTCCAAAACAGCTTTCGACGGCAGTGCTATCATCTTCAACATAAAACATGGTTTTTATAAAACTCTTCCCAAGAACCTAAATTCAATTTTTTAATATTTTTTAAAGTGATCAATCTGAAGATATATTTAAACCTTTACCGGCGGTTTTCGTTCTGTCAGTCATTGACAAGGGTGTACAGAGTAATACGAAGACAGGCTAACAAGGAGTCAAACAAGTTCCCAGTTGAAAAAAAGGTTCTTCATAAATAATTTTTTTGTTACAAATTAGATTGTCGTTAGTAGTTATTAATCTCTAAAACTAGCATAGGTAGTTACTTCAATATAAACAAAACCTAGATAATTAGACTTTTCAATGATTTGAGTAACAATACCAGACAGAACCACCTAATATAATATAAAATTCAGAACATAGAAATTTGATAAATTTAAACTCTTTAAATTTATCAGTTTTAAACTGTAGAAGTGGATTTTGCGCAAATGCACATGGTATTCGAATTTTTCATTATCTTTATCGCTGAAAGTGAAATAAATGCATCTCCGGACGAGAAGGGCTACTTGCGGGATCGCGCGTACTCCAGCAAATGGCTCTCAAGCAGATTCGGAGCGACGTGACTGTACTGCCAGAAGAGAGGAGGACGCAAGTTCGCGGAGTGTTCTCAAGTTGCGCGACTTGTAAACTCGGGCTTCGTAAGCGCATCAACTTGTACAGCACCATCGCCGATATTACGGAGCTTCTCGGTCAAAAGATACCCGCACCGACAGAAATTTTTCCTTCCAAGTCATAAATGGGAAGGACTTAATTATTTTTTTGTCTACGTTGTTTTGGGAACAAACAAACAGAGTCACTGACTTTTCATTCTTATTATTCAAGTGTCAATTACTATCTACAAAAGATGTATTCAGTTCTGGGGCCCAAATGATCGAGTTTAAAAACGATCAAATTAAATCATTCTATAATATCTTATTATAATCTAGTCGGTGTTGGATTCGTAAAATGATAAATATAACCAGTATAAAAAATCAACAATACCTTTCATTTTCAAATTATTAAATGTTGAACACTAATAAATAAATCCTGCAAAGCAAACTAGTAACATAGAGGTGCAGCAGCCGTATTCACATGGTTTCATGTTTCTCTACTCACTGTGGCAAACAAATTTTTACTCGAACGGGGTAAGGAAGAAATATAGAAAGTGTATTTTCCAATATAACGGAAATATATGGTAAAATTTTTTTGTGGTAGGTTTGGATTATATTTATAAATTTTTAAAACATTATTTCGTGTTTTTCAAATTATGTATGATGAGTGACTCACGTTTCTCTATTACATGTGAGTAGTGTCTTATTAATTTATTTTTACGTTATATATTTTATGACGATATTTAGGTCATCAGATCTGCTCTTACTCACAATTACACGATGCAAGTGAAGGCAGAATGTGGAGTTTCCAGGAAACGAGAAATACCGAATCGTCATTGGTCCAGTAGATGATCGAGCACGCATTCTCGTGCTCAGCAGTACGTTGGTACCACTGTGCCTTCGCTTATTTCATAACGCACATGAAACGACTCCTCATATTTAATAATGCAATCGAATATCTTAAAAATAACACATACCTCTTATGCGATGGGTGTTCCAAATCGCCGATTTTGTCTTCGAGGAAGCGTGCCATGGCATAGCGATCTAACGCTTGGTCCGCGCTCCCACAGATACTGGAGTAATGCATATAGGCAGCAACCACAACACCGATGCGGTCTCTGCTGCCCCTACAACATACAGTAGAAGGTGGGACCAGCAAATCCTTCCAGATGGGTCAAATCGCTGAGATTTATAATTCTTTTCTTTATTTTTATTTCAATTGTTATAAAACACAACAATATTAATAATAATGAAAAAACATATAAAAATATAAAATCAGTTCAGTGGATTGTCCGTCTCGCGTAACGCAATTGAACACATCAGTACACTTCATAGTCAACAGACATGCGAGTGAAGATTCATATCTACTGATTAGCAGCCATTTTCATTTTAGTTTTTAGTTTTTAGTTTTAATTCTAATTCATCACTATTAACCATACTTCGCATTTTAATTCATTTAACCCTTATGAAGAGTGCTTCTAAATTTTAAATAATAACAGCATTTACTTCTTCCGATTCCTGTGTCACTGTTAATTTCTGCCGATTTCAAATACTTTAGTGGTTTAATCCTATCTACGTTGGTACTACCTTAATCGAACAGAAAAGAAACATCTGTGATTTACTTGGACCCGAAAATCAAGGCGAAGATGGAAGAAGAGCTTCTGCTTGCAGCGATTGCATAGGAAACGCTCCGAGGTTCAGGTTCTGTGGTCCACCACCTCGGTTCAAGTGGTGCAACCGCAGACCACACGATAGAAAAGTCAATGAACTCGCACCCATTGAATAACTAATCTGTGTTCTGCGCAACACCGTTCCAACTCCATGTGTAGCATATTATCTACACGATTGTTAAGCAAAAAACTCCACATCTGGAAATCATATTTGGTTCATTATGAAAAACAACAACATTCTTTCCTTAAATAATTAAACATAGTACAAACAAAAAATTAAAGAAATGTGAAATGAAAAATAATAATAACAATAAAACGTATATAAGAAAGAAGGAAGACCTAAATTTTGTACTAAGGTAGAATGTTAGGAAATGTAACCGGAAAGAGTTTTAGAAAGACAAAAACAGGTTTTATGCTTTCTCACGGAACAACACTGTGATGAAACGAATACAGTTCTTACGATAAACGAGGTACACACGAAGCAAATACCAACAGGGTTCTACAAAAGAAATTGAGTAAAATATACTTTATTTGTGAGCGTATACTATATTCGTGTGTATAATCCCTATAGTACAACCGCTCTTAAACGGCCTCGGATCAACCGCCCAATCC